>JAQBSW010000012.1:190000-420661 GCA_029291075.1 Eudiplozoon nipponicum
GATAAATTTATTAGATACAGGTATTACTTAAACTTTTAAAATTATCTATAATTTCATTTACGGTATCTCGTTATTTATGAATAGTCTTTACATAAAATGACATGGAATGGAGAATGAGTTTTTTTACGCTAGTTCACATGCTGACATGATGCATGCCTAATAAGCTAACCTTTTTAGCGCTTGATTGTAAATACGCGAACATGCATAAGGTGTGTGTACACATATTTTTGCTAATCTCATGTGACCTACGGTAAAACATCCCTTTTTACGCATGCTTGTATTTTGCCATGTATGCTTAATCATTATTTCTCGTTTATAAAGAAACTGCAGTCTGCATTTCTATAATCATACGAACATCGATTGAGCGAGTGGTTGCGATCTTGATATAGAAACCTGACACTTTATTTACATTCATTTGTCAGTTTAAACTTTACATTATATATTTTTGAAAAGACATTTCATCCAGAAGACTGGTTTCGTCCTTATGGGAAACTGGAACACTGTAGTGTACGACAGGGTGGTGCAGTGATTAGAGTACTAGAGTCAGAATTCTACATGTCCAGGTTCGAGCCCAGCCGGCGGCAAATTCTGGACAGTACGTAATGAGGTCCGAAAAAGACGAAACCGGTCTACTAAATGCTTTGCCTTTTAAACACTGATAAATTTATGAAATCTGTATTTTTCTAAAACTTGTCATTTGAAACACTACGTACTTGCAATGCAGGCGCGTTGTCGTCTTCTCCAGCTTTTTTTCACCTTGAATGTATTTTAATTGAACAGTCGGTCAATCTGTTTTGTTAAAGCGTATATATATGCGAACGGTGACATTATACTTGTAGGTGTTGGAATTGCACGATTTTAAAATGCTTATGTTCTTCTTTAAGACCGTCTGCATATGGTTCATATTAAAACTTTAGTAAACATTTTGCATGTAATTTGTCATTTAGTCTTCAGTTGTTTGGATATTTCAGAAAACAAAATACGCTTCATTTCTTCTGCTAATTTTAATTCGTTACTATGACCGCAATAATTCAGAATATGAGTAGTTTGTTTACTATGATTTACAGGAAAATATTTTATTCATAGATGTTCATTTTTAATTCTGTGTAAAAGTGTATAAATATATTTCTTTCAAAGATTCATTCTAGCAAAATATGTCAATTTGCGGTAAGTAAGATAAATAATTCGCGCAAAATAACATTTGCGTTTATAAAATAGAATGAAAGAACAATGACAAGCCGACCAGTAAACGATTACTAAGATTGTTTATGAAATGAAATAACACGTGAATAAACACAAAGAACTTTGTTATGTTTAGCATTTCCGTACGAGTGACTCAGAAAGCATTATGCGCAAATAATAAGTCCATGAAGAAAATATTTCAAGTTTCCTGTTTTATTCGGATAGGAATTTCTCGAAGATCATTGCTGCTCTCTTCTTCCAATTTAAGTGAAACTGAAAATAAAGTAGTTAGTATAGTTATAAGTCATTTAAAACATTTTCGAAAATGAGGTAATTATTAGTTTTTATTAGAAAATGCAAATAATTTAATGCTCTACCTGATCTGATTTATATATTCTGCCGCCAAGACATAAATATTTTGTTGTTCGCGATTAAGCATTCTATTTGTAAAATGCCATATTTTGTCCTTTCTATAATCTGCCAGTTGTTTAGTCAAAAGGAAAGAAACCCAATGAATATATGAATGTTAATTTACAGCTTTATTCGCGTTTCCTATACACCATTTCGATAAAACTAATTATAAATTTAGAGGATATGGTTAAAAAAAGAAGTATGAAAGTCTTTTGAGAATGTGTTATGTATGACATAACTTTTAACCGGTTTGAGCTGAGGATTGATGACAACATTTAATTCTTATCTTTATGATGTTAAATGCTGGATTGTCTAGATTTGATTATGTAATTGGATGCATTGTTTATATTTTATCTTAAGTATGAATTATTTTTCACTTGCTATCTTGGTATGACTGACTTATTTACGATAAAGCTAGTTTTACGCCTTATTTATAATTTTTCCGCGTCGCAAAAGTGTGAGCATGACATATTACAATATTTAGCACTGAATATGTTGGCAGCCATTTTTCTGTTTATTGTGTTTCTGAATATCAAGTTATAAACAAAATTCGCTCTGATGCGTCATATTACCATTATGCGTCTTTCATGAGGACTATACTTTGTTTGTTGCGGAGAACTTATATTTACGCAATTGTGCATTAGGTGTTGTGCATCTGGTAACAAATTATTTCAAATAGGACCAGAGGGTTACTAATTTGTTACTAGATACGCAATATCTTAAACACAATTTAATTTTGCTATTCCGATATTGTTATAACAAACTTTATTAAGAAATGTGTAATATACCATTCTTTATTAACGTGGGATGTAATGATTTAGATGTATCCACCTGCCCATTAACTGAGTCATTGTTACCGGACCAACGTAAATCGAGTTGTATGACTTTTTAAAAGTTTAAAACATGTTTTTGCTTTCTGGCTCGCGGTGTTGTATTTATGTTTATTGCCTTGTCCGACTTTGCTTTGTGTCATGCATATGTACTACACTAATAATAGCTGTTTAATCTTTGGTGAATTTTTCATTGTTTATTAATGGGATTAAACTGGAATGGGCCAAAAAGTGTCGTGCCCATTGTTTTAAATATTTGTCAGGGCGCGTAATTTTATTTTTCTGTCTTAATCTTATTAAATTGATTTTTGCGAAATAAAGATATACAATTTGAATATATTTTTTATTTAAACAACATTTGTGGAGTTCCAACGCTAACAAACTATTGAGAAATTAGTCTAGAAGCTCGTAGAATGACTAATACTCTATTGAAGATGCACAGCTTATAATTTCATGTGTACAAAGGCGTATTAAATATCCTTTGCCAATTCTTAAAGCAAAAATAGGCAATATCGAATATAGAAAATTGTCAATATTAAACATAACTATTATTATTTAACTTATTAAAAATAAATCCAATGAGAAATTCGGGCAAATTTCCTTTTTTGAAGATACTCTTAAAATAATAACTGCATTACGAGTACTGCACAAATTTATTTCCCCAAAAACATAGACGTTAATCGAAAATTTACATATGATTACGGCGTAATAGTATACACACTTTATTTTATGCTTTTCAGCTACTCATCAGAAGGATGCAACATCTCTAAAATTTATTAGTTTATTGAATTTGTATGCGGTCAAATTTTACCCACTTATAATGACTGAAGATTAATTCGACCTATTTAATTTGGCGGGAAATCTGATTGGTTTTTAAAATAAGCAGACTTTTAATGAGATCTATCCACTTTCTCGTGCAGATACTCAATTTGCAGTCAGATGTTGCATTAATGCTGACCTAAACAAATAGATTAACGTTTATGTATTAGGATTTGTAAAAGTAACAGAAAGTTACTTCATATAGACATAAAAGATCACTAAAATCAACATGAGCAAACGATAAACTTACGGTTTGGCGTGATTACAGATGGCTGATTTCAAGAGGTCGACGTAAAATCCAAGCCCAAAATGTATTTGGATACGAAATTCGTGAAAGTTGAAGCGAGCGATTCCCTGATCGTATACATAAAAAGCTATGAACGTTTGACCATTAATTGTTCACTCACTTTGTGTCACCAAAATAAAACATTCTCTCTATATAACATATATGAGCCGTTAATAATTGGGAACAACTGTTATACATAACGGCTAAACCAGCAAAGACCATACACTGTGGCGTTGATCGCCGAAAATTTGAAATTGATTGACCGAACGGTTAATTACAAAAATGAGAGAACATTGAAACTTAAACGCCTGTTCTAAATCAAATGGTGACTACGCGTATGCAAATGCGCAACAGATCATTTAGATTTAAGCCTCGTAGGCCGATCGACCGAAAGATTAATTAGAAAAATGAGAGAAAATTGCGTTTTAAACGTCTGTTTTAAATGAAATTGCGAACAAGCGTAGCCAATTGCGCAACACATCATCGAAAGTTTTAAATGTTTGCTGTAATCATGATATCATTTAGTTAAACACGATAAGCGTAAATATTATAGGTTGAGACGAGCTAGTATTATATAAAGTGAGTTCGATTGGAAGGCGTTCTTTTCAAAGCATTATTTAAAAATGCCATTACTGTTTTAATAAGCAGACGTATTGAAGATCACACTGTAAATCTTTCTTTATTTTCTTAACTAAAAATGCGGTGATTTTGGTGTGTAGTCCCGTCCTTTATCAATAGGTCATCACCAAGCACAAAACACATGCGTAAATGCGATTACACCTATTTTAATTACTCACATTGTCATATCTTCTAAGTCCTATATAAACATATTTATTACTATACGCAGCGTACCTAATACATTTATGCATATATGTTAGATTTGTGAATGAAATTATGTAGCATTATAAAGGAAGATTGCATTCTATCAAATATAATCTGAGTATATTTAAACTAAATATACAGTAATGTTTGAGAAAAATGTAAAGCACCATATAGGAAAATCTTCAAAGCTTTTTACATATGGTTTGTCATATATTTATCTAAAACGGCATATTTAAATCAATATGAGTATTTTTCGTTTCTACGTTTGACGGACGTGAGAAAATTAATGGCACTCGCAATTTTGAAATACATAGCACTTTAATAATTTATAGGAGCACGACGTGTATGCTCCTTTAATGTTCGAGTTCCCATTGGTTACGTCACTCTTGAGGCATTGAAATGACGTGTACCATCTAATGAATCTTTGGAAAATCAATTATCGCCAACAGTATTGTTACTGGAAGTAAACACCAATCCCATTGTATTTAACCAGTCGTCTAACAACATAAAAAACTACCGCCAGTCGACGACTGGTTAAATACAATAAGATTGATGTTTACTTCAAACTCGCAAGCTTGATTTAAAGAATTAATACCACCACCCGCAAACTCAATTATTGTTTAATGATATTGTTGCTTTGCTGATGCCTTCAGAGTCACAGGAAGAGTAGGAACCGATTGTATAATATAACTAGGAGTGCTACGGAATTTACCTCGTCTGTCAAACGCTGGGCTCTTCATGTGACAATATAATTATTTAATACACTTTCAATAAACATGAATTTGTAGGATTTTGAGTATATAAACATGAAAAACTAATAAATATTTGTTGTGCTGTTATTCTTCTAAAAAGCTAAATGACTAGAAATTCTTTTTGGTTCATATGTATTCGTTGTTTAATAATATGACGCATGCATAAAGGTTTTCGTATACCTCGATGACTAATCAATTTATTTCGCATTTTTTACTTACTTTTTAAACATTTTTTTCATAATGTTTCTACAAGTCAACACTTTTTTATTAAGCGTATTATTTTCTTTTCAAAAGTTGTTTATATACTATTGGTTCTTTATTAAGCGTATTATTTTGTTTACAAAAGTAATTTATATGCTATTGAATATTTAACGAATAGAATATTCAATCAATATAAATGTTGCACTAGCTTGTCACCCATTTTTTTCATATTTACATTATTTTTCAACATTTTATTATCCCCAGGATATAGGTTATACAACATTTTATCGGTGCAATATTGAATTGCTTAAATCTATAACGCGGATCTGTTCGACTCACTTTTATTAGGCAAGTATACAAAACTAGGCAATACTTGGTTGGTAATTCAGTCTTTTTCGGTCAATTGTTGGAGCGTAGTCAGTATGTTTGCCAAATCGGTAATTGCCGCTAATTAGTTAAGACAAACTCATTAACTTGCTCGACGCTACATCTTAAACCTATCTCTTTGACATTTGTTTCAACAGGAGAAGAATTCCAGAAAACTCTCATATAGTCTTGTCGCCACCGAACACTTCTCAGAAATGGTAAATCAAAGAGAACATGGAATTAGCCCTATTTGAGGTCATCAAATGATTAACTGATCATTTCAAGAAAGTTCAATGCGAAATAATAGCTAATAATATGAACTTTAAGGAAGTATCATCCACGTTAATACATTCTGATTTAATCAAACAATGGTTTAAAATAACTATCTAATTATTTAATTATGCATAGTACAATAGTTTATAAATTAGGCTAGTTGTTTGTTACGGGTGTGCCAAATTATCTTAAATAATTAGCATAACTTAAGAAATATATTTGCCAGCCAACGAAGGTTTTAGGGTGAATAAACGAAAGCTTAACTTTGAAATTGCACTTTATTCTTTTCGTGATGCGCGTGCAACTTGAATGGGTAAATGAAAAAGCTTCATTTTCGTTGGCGTTGCCTTTACGACAAATATTCTAAGTTATGGTATGGGCGAGCTAAGTGCCTACTTTTTCTTTATTGATATTTATTGTACGTCTTAAAATAAGTCCCGTGTTGACCTCTTATTTGCGGTAAACAGCGTCTAATTTGAATAGTGCTTCAAGATAACTTTTCTTTACTTTTGGTACTTTATTTGCCTGGTTTATTTATGTTCTTCAAATTGTTGTCTAAATTTGCTTTACCTGATTGGTATTAGACATTAAATTTATTTCTGATATATGCTATGTGCAGATTAAGTTTATTGTAACGTAGGCAACAATCCCGTATAAAAATGGAAAATTGTTCTTTAATCTAAACCTTATGTAGGCAACGTTAGATTATGTCAAACCTTACTTTTTAAATAACTAATAATTTTAGTACCGTATGTAAGGAAATAAGAAGGCAATATTCTCGTGCTCTGCCATAGACCTGGTTTCTTTCTGATTTAATTGTTATTTCAGAAAAAGAATTCTAACACATCGTTGTTTGTTTAGTACAAGATTTTACAAATTTGCCTGGGAAAATATACGGTAACATAGGAATTCGAGGGCTTCTAATTATTACGACATACGCCTAATTTTTAATGTTTCTATTCAAATAAAATGCGCATTGTCATTGCGTAGGAAAATAACTTTGCGTAGAAGTTTATCTGCACCTTTAGCTATAATATTTATAATTCCACTATGTTTGCATTAAAAATATAAATCTTACTTTTATTCATTATGTATTGAGTTTTGTTTATTAATGCGCCATCTAATCTTTACCCCACACGTCAGAATTTTGTGGACACACAGAGAAGTCCCTCAATTTTCACATAGAGTCGGTTTTACAACTTTGCATCAACATTAGTTATATTATATCGTTCTATATTTTGGTATTTCAACTGAGGTTTAGGTGTGTGCTTACGGGAAATTTTTGTTTCGTCAATGCATGCCTTACTGTGTAATTTTAACATTTACATTTTATGCATGATCAGCTAAAATATCGACAAACTAGCATATATACCCCATGCTAGTTGGATATTATTCACATCTCTTTTAGCGTGCTGCCTTGAAATCAGTATAATGGTGTTTTTACGGATCTATTTAATAGTTTATATACCATCGATCGGAATTCTATTATTTTGGAAGATATTTTTATTTACGATATATTGAGCAGTCTTTGGACGAATTTGTTTGTTGTCAAATTTTATTCAAATGTACGTTTTTATATCGTTTCTTTGTTTGTTCAATGAGATTTTCTTGCCTTTCTGCAAAATAGATGAAAAGATTGTGAAAAATGCTCTTTCTTGTGAAAGATCTGAGCATATGCCAATGGCAATCGGATTTATGCTCAGAACACACTATGGTTGGACCACGAGACTTTTTTGCATGCGAATGATTGGAACTGAATTTGAAACTTTATTTTATTTTACTTTTTATTTACTATTCTAAATTAAATTCCCACATTCAATTTTAATTTCTTAAAAATAAGATTAGATTTATTTGTTAATTGTATTTCATGAAATTTCTTCATTTTTAATTAAATAAGTAGAACTATGTATTTCCCCGAAATTTAAAAAAAACATTATTTTAGTATTTGAAAAATAATTTAACATTTATCGCTTTCGAACAATTTATTATTTAAATTTTGCAAAGGTTTCAAACACAGAAAATCTATCTAATTATATACAACTTTTATTCCTTGCTTGATTTTTACCTAAATAATACTTCCCAAATGGTAAGCAAAGGTCACTTGAACTTAGTAAAAATTACTGGTTGTATTATTTAAGTCGAGGTTACGAACTTGATATAAACACGAATAACATTACATATACATTTGTTAGTATAAAATAATCTTTGCATAATGCAGGAAAGAAAATTCATTCAGAAGATCTGCCCAATTTCGAGCTTAGTCCGCGGAAAAATTCTGGACAGTACTTGACATGTTCCCAATAAAGACGAAACCCGTCTACTGGATAAATTCCTTTTTCTACATTATGCAATGCCTAGTTGATAATGAAAAATATACATATAATATGATTCGTGTATATATCAAGCTCGCAATCTTGATCTTTTTATTAATGTCCGCCCAATCAACGATCATTTAATTAAACTTGTTGCACCGTTTATCGACTGATATTTCGGTAAAATAACTTGAATTGATTGAGCTATATTTAAAAATTTAAATAATTAATGATACCTAATGTCTTAAGTTATTAAGCGTAAGTATCAACGTTCTAAACGCGCATATATTCAATAAATGCACACCATCTCTCAATACAAACTGATGGAATTTGGTACATGTTCCTATTTACAGATAAACATTTAAATCATATGCTGAAGTTGGATTTATGACCGGCACACGTTTTTAAGTACTGCTGAGCGTTACGCATTAGCCATCTACCAAGCAAATATAAATTTATTTTTATCTCAAGAATGACATAGTAAAAATTCGAGATCTTAACATGCTTTCTTTAAAAGTAAGATGCTTTAAAGAATGGGTCTGGTGAACAACGTCTGCAATATTTCTGTCGGTTTGACCAGCAGATCAATTCATCTTAATATGCTCGTGTAGTTGAAGACTGGACCCTTGTCATTTTATATTTTAACTTTCTCAAAAGAAACGTATCAAAGAAAGCAAATTACCAAAATGCAGACTGAACTGTGTATTACATATTTTATCCTCAAACTAATTTCCTCTTATATATCACTGTATTTCTGATAAAAGTTATTGACCTTTCTATAATTGCATGCATTGCGCTGTTTGTCGAATGGTACTGGTAGAAATATTATTATGATTTCTTTACCAACATTTTCAAACATTGCGTAATGTTTTGTATAAAGCTTAATTGCCACAATGGAATCGATACTATCAATACAAAATGAATTTAAACGGTAAAATAAGCAGGTTTTAAATAAAGTTTAGTTTGTCTAACATATTGCGTAGATTTATCGTGAAGATAAACACTACTATAGGCGGCTTTGCACACATTTTATAGTTATTCTAACAAGATTGATGTGGAGAGAACAAAACTTGTCCTAAAAACTTATCTCACTGGTCAGTTTCTTCACAGACCAAGTTGACCTATACACCAAACAACGGTTATCTGAAAGTTGTAATTTGTTATAATTTTCTTAATTAATATTAATATTGCTTCATTTCAGTACAAAGAAGCACAGATTATTTTGTGAGACCAAAACACAGTAAAATTCAGTTTTGCTGGATTTATTTATTAAAGGTGCGAAAGACCGGGTTATCTTACTGATAATGTGAAGATAGGCAGTATGAAGCAGCTCTCAAGGCTACCTGTATTGCAATACTAAATATCAATAGTGCGGAAGCATAATGTAACGGCTGGTTACTTTATAATTGAATTGGCATCTACTTCAAACAAATAAATGTCAATAATACAGTCAAATCACCGCTGCGTCCAAGTAGGGTTTCTAGTCTTATTTAGATAAGTGGATTAAAATGTATTTTCAATCTTACAGTGCTTTCGTATTTGACGACTGTCTTAATTAGGTTATTTACTTTATATTCTTTATCAAACATAAAGTATAGAAAAGCTTTAAATAGAAAAGTAGCATAGCAAGATCAATGTTAAAAAAAATATTAAATTACCATTAAAATGCACGCAGCGGCTTCTATTGCTGGCGACATTGTACACCTAAAAATTCGGTTTAAACTAGCCGAAACAATATTTTGTTACGCAAGGTTTGTACGTGCCTATTTTATATTATATATTAAGTTATCATTTTTTTAACGAAAAGAATTTATCAATAAGAACAGTGAAACTTTAATTTTTAAATATCCACGCGTTTGTACTCATAAACTAAATTGCGCGGATCCGTCGTGAACGCGGTAGGCAATGACTGCCAGCAGGTGTCTCTACAATCTAGCTGACAATTTAACTATTTTTACTTTAGTTGAGCAAAAATAGGATACGTGAAAAATGAGTTAGGAATTAACAATTCGGCATAGTTTTTAGGACCTGCAGTTGGTGATTTTTAATTAATAATCTAATTTTAAATTTATCACACAGTTTTTGTCAAATAAGTAAATAGTAGAATGGGCTTCATTTGTCCTTAATTTAAGCCATTATCAATCGCAATTAGCATATTTTTAAGAGTCTGTGCGATTTCTGAGCCTGATATATATGTAAAGATGCGTAGAATGTGACTTTATTTGTAAGCATTCTACTAGAAATTAAGCAAGGCACCCAAGCACTTGTTTATCCTAGCTTGGTTAGATTGTTAATTTCTTTAATAATTCACAATCTTGTTAACATCAAGTAAGCTTATATTGCTGAACTTTTTAACTTAAGCTAATGAGGTGAACTTTTGACCACATGCAAATCTGGTAGGCATAGCTTTAACATAGCACTACTATATTCTTTTGTCTCTAGTACGCAGAAATAGCTCCACGTAACAACTTTGCATTTAAGTTTTTTAGTAAAAATAAAAGCACAAATTAAAAAATAGAGTAGAGTTAAAAGCATGCACAAAAACCAAACCTCTCTACGTCAAGGCAAGTAGTCACAGAAAACGACGTTTCAATGGTTTCGAAAATTATGGAAGATTTTTAAAATTTGTTTGGAAAATCAGAGCCCTATATAATTTGGATTTTACAAATTTCTGCACACAGAGTACAGGAACAAGTAAAACTTGAGCTCCTATAAAACATTTCAAATTGTTTTAATAGTTTTTGTTCTTCCAAAAATATTCATACTTGGGTGCTTTACACTGTCTGTGGTTTAGCTCAATTTTAGTGCATTCTTTATGATCCAGGAGAACAGTGCAGTTTTAAGGAATAAAGTTGCAAAAGACTATTTGACGGAAACTAGATGTGTTTACCGGAAATTATTTCACCTAACACAGACATTTCCGCAAGCAAACATAATACCTGTTGAAGCACTTTATCTTCTCTGCTGAATTTTCTAGCGAAAATGAGATAACAGGAGAAATAGAGTATAATGCTATTTGAAATACGTTTAAAGATTAATCTTTGGTTTGAACTTGATGTGGAAACACCATTTTTGTTTTGTTCAAACTATTTGACAAATATTTTTGCAGGTTTTTAATAATTTAAAACCTCCAATACAAATTGTATGTTATTTGTGAATACAGATTCACTGACTTCACAATGTGTATTTTTATATGTTTTTTACGGCGGTCCGATTTTAGCTCAACTAATGTTTATATAGAAATTTTAAAGAGTTGTTCAATAAAAAATATAATTTCCATTCTAATTCTTGTTTTATTTAAAACTAGATTTATACTCATTGCAAACATTTTCATGATTAAATCCTAACAAACATGTATTATTATTTTGTCTCTGACCATTGCTAGCGTTCAAATTGATTTTTCTTTAAAAAATTGAAAATTCTCTTAGTTAGACTGTTCTTACGAGGCACCGGAAGGGTAGGGAAAATTTTCTGGATTGTTGAATTTTTTTAATCATGAAATTTTGCAGTTGTTTCCTCAACGCATTGCTTTGTAGCTTGAATTCAGTCAATCAAATAGTTTCTGTTTTTATTTGTTGGTAAATGTGAAAATTGGCCCGTAAAATATTGTAATTTAAGATAACTAATGAACGTTTATTAGGTGAAGCTTGCAGACAATTTTCGTTTGATCAAAATTAACCCATTATTATTGCATATTTGCATGAGTTATTCCTTGTCATTATTGCGTCCGACAAGAATAGGTTATATTACATATAGCAAATTTAAGATTTCTTTAACTTTTGATTCATCTACATACATAATATTCAAGTTATTTAAATCAAGTTTGCGAGCTTGAAGTAAACACCAATCCGATTGTATTTAACCAGTCGTCGAACAACATAATAAAACTACCGTCAGCTGCAACGCACTGACGCGTTTCGACCTTCCATGATCATCATCAGAGTACGACGGCAAACTGACTATCGAGGATCAAAACGCATTGAATATATATGGAAATCAAATTTAGATATGCGGCTCTCACCTCTAGCAGTCTTGCATACATTGAACTTGACTGGAAATGTCGGCTGCACAATTTCTATGCAGTCACGAGCATTAGCTGTTTGTTTGATTTCCATGTATATTCAATGCGGTTTGATCCTCGCTAGTCAGTTTGCCGTCGTACTCTGATGATGATCGAGGAAGGTCGAAACGCGTCAGTGCGTTGCGACTGGCGGTAGTTTTGTTATGTTGTTCGACGACTGGTTAAATACAATGGGATTGGTGTTTACTTCAAGCTCGCAAACTTGATTTAAATAATTTTTACCACCATCCGCGCAATCAATTATTGTGTAATTGTATTGTCTATATATATGTGTGTGGCGAAAGCTACAAACAGCTAATGTTTGTGACTGCATAGAAATTGTGCAGCCGACATTTCCAGTCAAGTTCAATGTATGCAAGACTGCTAGAGGTGAGAGCCGCATATCTAATTTTGATTTCCATGTATATTCAATGCGGTTTGATCCTCGCTAGTCAGTTTGCCGTCGTACTCTGATGATGATCAAGGAAGGTCGAAACGCGTCAGTGCGTTGTGACTGGTGGTATTTTTGTTATGTTGTTCGTCGACTGGTTAAATACAATGGGATTGGTGTTTACTTCAAGCTCGCAAACTTGATTTAAATAATTTTTACCACCATCCGCGCAATCAATTATTGTATAATATTCAAGTGTCGTTAAATCTCATCTCTGCCGAATTTAAAAACGAAAAATATAACGTTATAGCAAATATTTATCCGTATATTTATATTATGATTGTTTTAGATCGAGCGTTATGAAGCAAGTATGAAATGCAGTTAAATAAAATAAAAGTACTGATAATCCACGATTTATCTAACATAAATGGTACGAGCAGTATGATTAGATTATTAAAGATTATAAACCTGCCATATAGAAAGAGGAACTGTTATGACAATAATATGTTTGAGGAGGATCCACATTTTCTTACCAATTTCAAAATCTATTAAAAAGTCTTCTATTTATTTATTATGCCACATAAATTTAACTTTATTAGACTTAAAAATTTAAAAGTAAGCAGACACCTTGTAGTACATAACATTTGATATTGTATACTCGAATTTCCGAGTTTCACGTATCGTTTTAATTCAGGTATTTCTCAAAAACCAGCTTTATGGCTTACAAACTAATTCGCCCAAACGACTTCCATTTGCATTTATTATGAGCTTCTTGCACAAAATATATTTTATTCGGGTCCCACATTTTGTTACATCTACAGCAACTATCGCATATTTGTGCTTGTGTGATTTTTCGTCTTTAAAATAGGAAAATGCATACAGTCATGCACGATTATTATTCTGATAGATGAGGATTATAACTTTCCATAGCCTGCTTTCCATTTTCAACACACATCTGTTTAACATACTAAAACTGCTTGAATAAAATACGGTTATTTTTTTATAAATTGGTTAAATAAATTAAATATAAATATTGGAAGAAAACAATTTTATAGAATGATATGCTGTATAAGATTCATATGCATATTAAACTTTCATTTTAGGCACATTATTTTGAGATTACTTTGACGAACAAAAATTGTCAGGTGCAACTGTAATTTACTACCAAATTTTCGCCATGTCACCTTTGAATATGCGTTTCAATTGGCTCGTTTTTATTCCAAATCAACGTTTTGGAATATTAGAAAGAATTATGAAAGGACTGCATAGGAAATATTTTAGTTTTATACATGTAGTGAGTCTCAGTTGACTAAAGTTTAGTTACGTTTGCGTTGAGGACACTGCGGAGCAACAAACATGACACTAATAATGATTCACGCAATTAAATCTTGTAAAATATGTGGTGTAATTATATATATATATATATATATATATATATATATTAATGGAAAATTGAGTCCATTTTTATCCTCAAAAAATCAGCAATACTTTTTTTGTTTAGAGAAGCACCCATTGAATTGTTAAATTTATGCATATTTATGTTTATTTTAACTAGCCAAATAAGTTCAATCCTGATTCACTATAGAAATAAGCAAAATACAAATTGATTATGCATGTGCTTCCTATTTAATTCACGAAAGGTTGTTAAGGTTGTAGTACTTGTGACCTTTATATGTACAGTTCTGGTTTTAACTGAATGAATACCTTAATATTTATGCCTGTGCTCAGTCCTTTTTATTTGTATGGCATCGGTATATTCGTTTTGTATGAGCTAATACTGTCTGTATGCGAATAATGTTCACAGTTGTTTCACATGCACGTTGCATTTGCTCCATTGAATAATTGGACTGTGATTTGTCTAAATGTACGTGTGTTTTAGTTTTGTTCTGTATCTGCATATGCCAAGCTAGCTGTCATTCCTTGTATCTCAGCCCACCTTTCTGTCGTCCGTTGTTCTGCCTAGCTGAATGTGTTGTTGCCAATAATGATATATTTATATTTTTATGTCTATACACATCTAGTTTGCGATGATTTTTTATTGTATGTTGCTTATATTTATTTTTGGTCAATTTGAGGCCAAGATAAAAAAAACCCGAAAAAAATCTGGCGAGAAACAAACGCTTATATTTTTATCAACTATATCGTAAGCTGAGCATAAATAATCAACTAACTTGTACAAAGATAATAAGCAGAGTTCATACAACTAGAAGGCAAATTAAAACATAAATATTAAATTAATCTCTCATCATTAAAACCCAAACAATTATCTTCAAGAAGTTTCTTCCGTTCAGTTGACAAAATATGTGCATGCTCAAGGTGCAATTTAAGTCATTGTAGAATTAAGCATAATTAGAAAAATTTAGGTCGAATAAAGAAGAGAATATTTAAACATGGATTTAGTTTAACCTGTTCAATGAGCCTACTTAGAACTTACTGTCAAATTTATCACACACCAAATAAAATCTCTATGTCAATAAATTATTTTAAGTGGATTTCAGATAATTAAAATGTTTAGCATAAGTAAACCAGTACTGTTCAACTACTTAGCAGTTTCTTATTTATCAGGTGTTCCTATTTAAAGTTTTAGTTAATTTCAGCTATATATATATTCGTTTAAATGAATATAGATGTCGTCAGTATAATCCAAAGATTGCAAATGCAACTTATCAAGTAGGCAGGTTCGGTCCTTATTTGGCAATAAAAAAATACTTTCCAGAGTTGCCTTAGTTTAAGTAAGAATTGGAATGCCTTTCGTTCAATCTTCGTACACATCCACTACATCACCTTAGCCGCGCAACAGCGAAATATTTAGCTAAAGAATGAAACAGATCTACATGAAGTTTTCTGGCTCTCCCATGAAATGTTTAATTCATGCTGAAAACAGAATTACATGAGTAATCCTGCCATTATAATTAAATTATATATATTTATGAGTATAATGTAGAGATACGAAAAGTATGTTGTATTATGAAATGTGGTTTGCTCATTACGTGACAACGGTTCTTTAATAGGCGGTAATGCTGCGAAAAAAGGCCACGCTACCATTTTTTAAAGGGAAACTTTGTATTGCGTTAGATTTTGTTGACATTATGCCTATTTCTTTCAGTAAGTTTATTTGTATAAATTCAAATCTAAATTTATTTTTTGTATAAATATTTACAATGGTGCAATTTCATTTATGTATTTAGAAAAACAAAAAGATGAAACGCCAGCACCGGCGCCAATTCAGAAGACGCCCGAAGAATTGGAAAGAGCAAAACGTGCATGCCAACGCGCAAGGATGCTAAGCGTATTAAACGAGGTAAGTACAATTCTAAATGAATTGTTGTTATTAATATAAATCGCAGTTGTGTCATGCCTCATTTTCGTATCTCAATACGAAATCCAATAATGTGTTGCTCTTGAAAAATGAGAGCGTGTCAAATCAGGTATTAAATTTTTTTTGACGGCGAACTTCATTTGAAGTCAAGGTGCAAAAAAGGATTTGTAAATAAACTCTAAATAAAGCGCACTCTGGTTTTTAACATATAAAACGTAAGCTTTCCGATGAATAACGATTTTTTGGCGACAGATTTCTTCAGGACTAATTATTTTTTCTATAGAATGTCACAACACAACCGACAAAATTGAAATTACCTATTAATCTTATTATACGGAGTGATATTAGCTTAATTTAGTCTTAGGATCTTAACTTAATGGGCTTATTTATAAATAGTGTCTCATGGGCGTGGTTAGACAATTGTCGACGAAATATTTTTTGTCTTAATTAAGAATTAAGCTTCAAATTTCTGAAAAATTATGACTCTTCGTATTGTTTTTCATCACGTTAAGTCAAGATATTCATTCATTCATTATTAGCTCATAGGCGTGGTATACAAAGATATATTGACTCTGTTCTCAGCATTAGTTTAATGTAAGAATTGCATTTTAAATAAACCCACCTGTTGAAACAAAAGTCATTTTATTCATATTTTAAATATATTTAAGCGTGTAAAATTATTAGCCCTTTGTACTAGCATTAATGCATTTTGAAAAGCCATATGCACAACTAAGCTTAGCTGCATTTCTTCTACTTGCAAATCTTTTAACCGATATATATATATATATATATATATATATATATATATATATATATATATATATATATATATATATATATAGTACTTTTTATGCTAAATGTTTTTTTGTTTCTACTTTTTCAGTAAAATGTTTGATAAGTGCTACTGTAAAATTTAAAATCAGTGAGGAAATTCATATTTGGGAATAAGTGTTCATTTGTATTTACCGAATAACAATGACAAAGTCGCCTAGAATTTTGCGTTCAATAGAAAAGAGAATAATAACCTGTATTTCGTGTATACAAGAATTTGCTGGAGCTATTCTGTCCCTACTGATAAGATTTGGCATGAAATTACAATATCGTTGTGCGCTCAATCACAAGTTTTCGTTAAGATCCGGTGACTGACTTAGTGAACAATTGTTTACAAGTGCCTCATTTAATAGGACAAAAGGTTAACTCTGTCAACAATTAACATAACACTGGAAAGCCATTAATGCTTGTGATAGTGCAGAGCTAGTTAACCAAATAGGTGATTAAAGTTTAACGTTGCAACAAATTAAGTAGTGCAGGAAATGAATAACATTTGACCTCCTCTGTCGTTGCCCGGGATAGAATAAAATTGAACTACATACCTGAAAAATTACAACTTTTAATTGAATATAATACGTGAATTACTACCAGAGAGGGCCAAGCCAGAGACTCACCTGAAGACTATTAAACCCCCTCATTCGCATCTTATGGTTGCGCATCGCTAGTAAACTTTTCCATTACACAAATGTTGTTGCCATTAAAATATGTCTACCAATGTATCACATTGGGCCAAAATGACGAATATTATAGATTGTATTTAACCCTTTACTGCTGTTCCTTGTAAAAATGTCGTATACCAGAACATTTTCTGCAAAAAACTGATCATACGAGCAGTTTTTGTCTTATATGACGCAATAACTTATAGTTTAGAATTAATGTCCGGGAAAATAGCTTCTTTTTAAAATCAAGATTATGCAATGTATTACCTAAAAAACAATGTTAGAACTTGGTTTTCACTTTCACTTCTTGGGGGTGAGAACATGGCCAACTTTGTTTTGGGCTAATTTTTTTCGAATACTTCCTTAGATTCTATAATTCAGCCTCAAAATCTGTTTTAAAAAAAGCTCACTACAAAAAAATGTTGTACTCACCATAACCGAAAGATACAATTTCATGTAAACGTTCATTTCGCGCGTACTCACTACTCATTAGTGGAATGGGTGCTGCGCGCTATGTATTTGGCCAAAACCTGTGGAACAATTGGACGGTATAATCTCCTTTACGAATGTGTAGTCAAGCAGTAATAGATTCAAATTCATATAAAGTCTTCGGCAATGAGTCTCACTAGACATAATGTATGTCGGGCCTGTAAAGGGTATCAATAGTACGGTTGGCGAGTCGGTACCTGGTACCAACACATTTGATTTCAAGATATGATGAATTTCACCAAAATTGAGAATTACAACTTATTATGGAAACTTGTCACTTCAGTAATACAACATACTATTCATGAAATTATTCGATTAAATATATAATATTTATATACTTTTCGTTTCCAATAAATAATGCATATACAATTGTGCATTCTGTGTTGCGTACCTAGCAAATAAGTCCAGAATGTTTAATCAAGGTCAGGATGATCCTAAAATATAAAATGAAATGTATTAATGTGATAAATGATACCGATGATGGAGTACATGTTTCCACAAGTAGAAGTACTTCTTGATTTGGATGAAATTTAGCATATCTTCGAATCCATTGTTTTGGTACCAGGTACCGACTTGACAACCATAGGGTTGTTACCTTTTACAGGTCTGCTATATATTATATATAGTGAATTAGCTTCTGAGTGAGTAATGCCGAAGGCTTTATATAACGCTAACTCCATTACTGTTTGAAAACAGTTTCGCATAGGAAATCGAAACATCTAACAGTCTCACATTGACCAAAAATATATTAGGTATAAGGCGTAGTAACGTCTCCTACTGGTGAGTAACCAGTTATCACCTTATGCATTTGTACATGAGATTATACCTTTTCCTCATGCTGAACTTAGTTTATCCATCTGTTCATATTTTGAACTATTTTGTTATTAGATACGCAACACCTAATAAACAATAGCATATATATTAGTTCTTTGCAACAAAATATTTGTGAACTGAATGCATTTATTGCTCCTATACTCACGATTATTGCTTTACATGCATTATAACGCAATAGCTGTGAGGTACATTTTCGCTGTTTATTTTACTCTTAAAATAGAACCTTAGTATGAGATGGATAAACGTAGAGATGTTCTTGATGGAGAAAAATTTGCGATAATAATTTCTGCAATGTATGCATTTCATTTTAAAAGCCTGAAGCAGCAAAGTTTTGATCATTCTGTTAATTTACTACAAAAGTCCCGAAGCTTGTGATTTAATCTAGCTAAATATTGAAATAAATTAATAAATAAATAATTATATTTAGTAATGGTAAACTAAACATTACACAATTTAGTAAAGGCAACTCCTCAAATAAACTAGGTTCATCCATATTTGACATTTATTATGTAGTCAATAGAATTGACACAACTGGAATTTGAACTGGGATGCATTGTAGTTCATATTTGTGCAATCATTCTCTTATGCCATCGAAGCCACACATTTTATACAATAATAAGTCATATGCAATCGGAACAGCTTACCCTCATTTGGATTCTCGTGGGTATCATTCTTAAACTAAAGTTCCAAATAGCTAATTCTGGCGTCATAATAGATGAATACAATGAAACTGATGGAAAGTTTCATTAATTAATGTGATATTGTAGTTCTTTCGAAAATTAGTCATCGGTTTGAACTAAAATTTGCAACTCAAGTAGAAATTAATTTTGAGGCTAGAGCTACTACGGCTTCAGATCGAACCTGGGAGCATTTGGTTAAGAGCCGTACAGAAAATTTATTCAAAATGTAGATATATTTATATACATAGGCATTTGTATATTTACGTGTGTTAGTATGTGTGCATAGGCGTATAGCGTCACAAGTGTCGAATGTCCGATATCTTGACTTGATCAACTGTTATAACTCAGAGTGTGCAAAATTTTAATTAATATATTTTCATTTGTGCTAAAAAAATTGTCCTGCAACTAGAACAGCACCACAATTGATAGAAAAGGAGTGAATTTGACAAGCATAACCGATATAGCAAGAAGTTGCTTGTTCAAAGATAATAAGTAGGTTTAACATGGTAATTTAGTTTCGCAATAATTAATACATGCACAATTTTTAACATATGATAAAAACAATAATGAGTAGTGAAATAATTTTTAGTAATCAACATTATTTTTATCAGTATATATTGCCAAAAGGTCTAGATTCATTTACGTCTCATAGAAAACTAAAACTTATATATATATATATATTCGCTTGAAATGCGAGCTTTAATAAAATTCATTGTACCCTTGCTATGTGCAAAAACAAAAAGAAATTTCTTCAGATACAAGAAACATCTTTTTCTCATTATCTCCTCAAGTAGCTATTAATGAAAATATCTTTATATATATATATATATATATATATATATATATATATATATATTGGAATTGTACATAGAAAGGTACAATTAATATATATATATATATATATATATATATATATATATATATATATACATCGTTATTTATTATAAAATATTGTTTTATAAAAGAAAAAGTATATCACACAATGAATATGATGAAAAGCGTCCTATTAAGTGTGTATCTATACAGAATGATTATTATAACTGGCACTTTACGCAATACCTTTCTCGTCCTAAGAACAAAGAGGTATCCGCCTGGGTTGTCAGGTGATAGCTGTGAACAATGTAGATTTTTTCTCCACGCAAGCTGTGTTAAATAAAATTTTATTTAAAATTTGCTTTTTCAACAATCCGTATGTTATACTTAAATTACATACAGGTAAAAAATATGACATTTCGATTGCAGTAATTCGGTCCTTTTCATACTGGAATAATATTTATACTATACAACCAACTAAACAGTGGTATCTAAATAATTGGATTACTTTTTTGGATGGTTTTTCTTCTTTAAAATATAAACGAATAATGCTTTATACGTGGGCGGCTTTGCTGCTATATGTTTCTGTATATATATGTTTCTGTTTTAAAGGAAATCGAGCAAATTCTTAAACAGACGGCCCTAGATATGTAAGCAAAACACAACTGACGAAAGGAAAATCGCTTCAACAATTATGCAATTCATTTTTCCCAGAGTATGTAAAAGCGAATAGAAGGGAAATTTCTTGATTATATCAGATCACATTATTTTTTTCATAATTTATTCCAACTGCCTTATTTTATTGCTCTTCGTCCTACGAAATTTGTAACATAACGGAATATATATTATATTTGAGAATAGATAATGCGATATAATGGTTATGTTAGCTCTATTTTACCGAGTCTTAGACCATCAATACAGGCCGAAATATACGAAGTACTTTTTAATACACATTACTAATTTTAATTTCCTATTTGGCGCATTCGAATCATATCGCTTTATTTCGAACAGATTAGTAATAATATGTAATTTTTGCTTACATTATTAATGAGAATTTAATAAATAATCATATTTTTATATTTGTCTTTGCGATACGAAATCAGGCACGTGACTTAAATCACATACATTTAATAGATTATTATGAATAGGTATTTGAAATAAATACTACGTACAACTGTGAAAAACTCGAGCCCTTTCTTTTTACAGTATTTGTGCCATTTGACAAATATTTTTATTGACTATATGTTCAGGGATAGTATCCAACTCTTTATAGGTAATTTCAATACTTTAATTTATATACATACATCACTTTTGGTCTTCAGTTTAAATTCTCTATGTAACGCGGTATCTGTTCTATAATGACAGCTTCGTGATAGTCAGTTGGAACTTTAGGGCTAAAGAGATGCTATATAGGCTCTACCAAAAGAACAGGATAACCAGGAAACATTAGTTAGTATATGGCATAAAATTGTGTGTAGTGTGCGGCAGGATGGCTAAATGGTTCACGCACCAGATTCCGAAGCAGACGGGCCCAGGGTCGAGCCCTGTTTGCGGAAAATTCTGGGCAGTACATAATGTGTTACCAATAAGGACGAAACCGGTCTACTGGATAAATTGCCTTTTCGAGCATTATACAATTATAAGCTTAAACTGACAAATATGTATACATAAAGGGTGATGTGTATGTATTAAGATCACAACCTTGAATAAGAGTGAACTTTATAGTCTATTGTGCATTATATTAATTAAGACTTTGTTGAAATTGTATACAGTTATTTCACTTCATGATATTCATATAAATCACTACATTAAGAGAATCTTGTAGGGTGTGCATTAACGTTATTTGTATTAAAAAGATTATTTTAACTATTTATCCCTATATTTCTGGACTTGGTTAAAAAATAATTGAAAATGTCACTATAAAATACTAAAGAATTGAAAATGCACTGTATTATATGTATGTACATGACTTTTAAACATGATTACGTTTCCACACTTGCAGTGTTGCCATAAATCATACGTTTTAAAACAGCAGCTTTACATTTGCACTCGAAATATTGGAACTTTTTTTTGCATATTTACCTAACCGATGACCACATAAACTCAATATATTATGAATGACAAAAATGTTTTATTGAAAATAATCATATTTTGAGTCTAGCAATAAATGGCCGTATATTTGAACTACGCTGGTGAATGTGACAAACGCTTTTATGTCGGTATGATCATGAGTGCATAGAAATTGTGCTTAGGAAAGGATAATCAATATGAATTTAGGGGAAACTGTTACAGTATGAGTTAAACTTTTTTTAAACAACTTAAATAAGAATTGCGGTGTGGTCATCGTTAGTCAACTTATTGTCACGTTTTCATAATGACTGCAATTTACGCATGCTTCAAAATGAGTGCTATTGCGTTTTTATGGTTTTTTTTCTAAGCAGGGCGAATTTAGGTTTGACAATAATTTTAAGTTTGCTGAATTCGTTTACATAACGATATAATCGCTAGAACAGTCAGATATTTCTTAGTCATCGCATTAATTATGCGCGAAAATCCTGCCCTATACGAGCGAGACGTTTACATTTACAAAGACGATGTGGATATCTACAATAAATTTCGCTACGAGAATAAAATTCTCAAATGTTATACCTTTTATTTTTGAAGATCAAAAGGATATCGCTTTCACGTAAATGTGAGGAACATTAAAAGCAATACTAATTTAATCTGACAATAAATTTTCTTCACAGAAAAATGCGTGGATTTCACGAGCGCTTACAGCAAAATTTATATTTGTCAATTGTTAGTTTTAACTCTTTAGTTTTCTACAATCTAAGCTTTTAAATTGTAAAAAGTATTAAAATATAATGTGAAAACTTAATAAAATGGAAATAACAGCTTCAAAGGAACCCCAAGATTAACAAATGTCATAAGGTAAATTGCGATGTAATGCAATAAGTCCATTTATTCCAAAAAATGCAGTTCTTTGACGTTTTATCAGAAAATAATTTAAATAATCAAAATTATAATATTATCAGCATCATAAACTCGCTAAACTTTTAAAACATTAGGCACAAATCTCGTCTCCTTATTTTATTTTAAAATATTGACAGAACAACTTGAGTAGACAAAATATTACTTCCCGAACTTAATTAAATTTGCGGTAATTTATCTTTGAACTACGTTCACTGTGGTAACGGTAAATTTTCGTGAAGCTTTCCAAATAAAACGTAACGACAGTGGAACTAAATTAAATTGCTTATATACTATTTATTGCAGTGTACTAAAATGTGCGCTCTTGTATATTAGGCATTGTCGCCTAGTTAGACGATGGCGTATGCCTTATTTCGCACAAGCATCTACGCACTATTAATCGGGACTAACATTGTAGATAGTGTAGTCTCCTACACGTGCGCGTACAAAAGCAAATGTCAAGTCAACTTTATGCGAAGTGGATTTGAGACCGATTGTCGCTTCTTACTGATGAGATACCCGTGAATATAAAACGCCTGCTAACATGTGACCTCTTCTTGTTGTTGTTGCTTACTTAGGCTTATTACCCTTTCTCGATATAAAATAAATTGCAACCGGACACATTGTTCTTAAAAAGTAAACCGGATTATTTCGCAAAGGTATTTATCTATAGCTAAAAATTACAGATAAATTGCATAATCATCGCAAGCCATGCAGTTTTATACATAAAATTGATGTTTAAGTTACCCTCCTTTAGTAGTGCTTATAAGCCTAATATGCCATCTAAACTTAATGAGCTAGATGTAATATATCAGGCGAAATTTTTATCAGAACTAAAAATACTATTTCTTGTACAACTGTTTCGATTACAACTAGTTCCTTGACTAAAAATCTCAATACTACTTATTTCAATAATACCGTTGCTACTCATTTTCTTATTACTTAAATTAATGCTATAACCGCTACTATTATCACTGCATCTACTATATTTGCAATAAATTTTACTAGTGATAGTACTTGCACCGCCAACTCAAGTTAACATTTTATTATTGTTTATAATGCTTATCCAGCAAATATTGGTTTTACAACATATTCTATTACTGTTAAATACTGTTTGTTGCGAAGAACTAATATATATGCAAGTATGTATTAGGTTTTGCGAACCTAGTAACAAATTAGTTCAGTTGTGACCAGAAGGATAAACCAAAGGCAGCATGAACGGAAAGTATAATCTCATGCACATTCGTTTCGTGCTTACTGGCGACTCATCAGTAGGTGCCGGTATTACGCCCTTTAACCACTATATATTTGGTAGAAGAATGTGGAATAATAGGACGGTACAATCTCCTAGACGAATGTGTAAACGTGTAATAGTGAAGCTAACATAATCTGAAGTCAACGACAATACGACTTGAATGCTAACTCACACTATATAATATATATACCGAGTCTGTAAAGGATACTAACACTATGGCTATTGTGTTAGTAACTGATACCTTTTTTGAAATCGATGAGTACCGCGAAATGTGATAACTGATATCGATGAAGGCCAGAGTTTATGGTTTAACTGGAGTAACAGGTGTTCGGAAATTGTTGTAATTCTCAATTTGGGTGAACTTTAGCATAAATTTATATCCATCAGGTTGGTATCATGTACCGACTCGGAAACCATAGTGTTAGTATCCGGTACACATCGATTTCAAAAAGGTATCAGTTACTAACACAATAGCCATAGTGTTAGTATCCTTTACAGACTCGGTATATATATTATATAGTGTGAGTTAGCATTGAAGTCGCATTGTCGTTGACTTTAGATTATGTTAGCTTCACTATTACAGATTTACACATTCGTCTAGGAGATTGTACCGTCCTATTATTCCACATTCTTCTACCAAATATATAGTGGTTAAAGGGCGTAATACCGGCTCCTACTGATGAGTCGCCAGTAAGCACGAAACGAATGTGCATGAGATTATACTTTCCGTTCATGCTGCCTTTGGTTTATCCTTTTGGTCACAACTGAACTAATTTGTTACTAGGTTCGCAAAACCTAATACATACTTGCATATTCTATTACTGTCAAAATAACAACAACGAGAAAAAACAACAAAAGCCCCCAAGAAGTCAATAACAGTAACAAAAAGCAAAACAGAGGAAATTAAGATACAACAGCAACAGCTAATACGATGCTACTACTCCTACTAATACTATTTATATTACAACTACAACCATTTCTACTAATAATAACTTTTCAATAGATACTAATACAAAATATTTTGGCTACTTCTAAAATTTTGACTGCTACTTCTTAAAATAAAAAACCTATTAAGTTTTACACTAATAAAACTTCTAAAATTCTAACACAGCAAACAAATATGTTTATGCTTATTCACTGTATTATACTTCAAGCATTTATTTCATAATAATATGAATAGTGGCATAAAGTTAATACATGAATATAAATATATCATTTTTGCTCTCCGTATATATCAATTATCACAACAGATAGCAAATTTCAATTCCTCCAATTGACCTGTTTTATTTTTATTTAGCCCTCATCGAATGATTTACAAAATTGTCGCGGCCGGGACTCGGCCCAGGGAAACTTTGATTCAAACCAGTCATATATTCACTGCGCCAACAACGTCACACAGTACACAAAATTTTAAGTCATACAACAACTTCTGCTTTCTCCGCCTGTCTTTCTTTCACATGGAGTCTATGGCATTTTTTTGGGAAATAAATTTCCAACTATCCGCTCCCAATCAGTCATTATAGAACAAAAAACCATGCTAACTGGAGAAGTGATAGTGAAACGAATATATATGATCTGATTTTTGTTATGTATAAATATTTGTAAGTATAAATTTAGCGTTTCCTTAGGTAGGACCTATAATATATCAAGTAGACCACATTTGTCTTTAATTGAAATTCTTCGTGTATTGTCCAGAAGTTTTTGTGGACTGGTCTCGATCCGGGGATCACATGTTTTGATATGTTGCATTCACTTTTGGTATTAAATATGTTATAAACTTGGCTGTAATTGAAGAATAAGATAACCAAAACAGAACGTGGTATATAAATGAAAAATTTGTGCTGAGTGTGGCAAAGGTGACGTAGAAGATGAACTAAGATTTCGAGGCAAATAAACCCCGTCTGTAACCCGGTCGTGGCAAGCTTTTTTAAGTATTTGACGGGTTGTTAATGAGGACGATACCGGTCTACTAGATGAACTTCCCTGCGCTAACTCATGCAATGCTTGGTTTGTTCTGTGTGTAATTCAATTAGATTGTGCCATTTCAGTGTGGATTAGTAGACGTAGAGGAAGCTCTATAGGTTAGGACTTTATGATAAGTACACTTCACGTTTACACTTCTAAGTGTTCATATATTACAAAGAGGAAAGAACTTGTTGTTAGCGAAGCCATGACGGTACATATATACGGATGAATGGCATTTTTATATTGTTGATTAATTTTGCGATTTACCTCAGTAGGTGTGGTGTAAATTGTGATAATTAGCTCAGTTAAGTAAATAAAATATTAGATTACCTAGCAAAAATTATTGGGAAAAAATAACCGTTCACGCTTCTAATAAATAGGAACTTTTCGAAAACTGTTGAAAATAATAGTATCGCGATATCATAGGGATATGCAGCAAACTAAAATTCGAAAAAAAACAAACAATACCGTATTTAATTTAAATTAAGGTTTTTAGCATGATTTAAACAGCAACTATATCAATTATACATTTGTCAGTATAAACTAGGCATTGTTAAATGTAACGAAGGCACTTCATCCAGCAGACCGGTTTGTCCTTATTAGGAAAATTTCAGATACTGTACAGAATTTAGACAGTTCGCGTTAAGGACGAAACAGTTTTTATGGATGAATTTCATTTGGTACCTTATACAATGTTTAGCTTTTGCTGGGATATATATATATATATATATATATATATATATATATATATATATATATATATATATATATATATATATATATATATATATATATATATTGGAAATTTGTTTATATCAAGATTGCAACCATTTTTAGTTACTTTTCATCACCACCTGCACTATGAGTCGATTAATGTTTAATAATTTTCTTATGAGTTTATTGTTTAAATTATCAGCGGTAAAGAATATATTGCAATGGGCTTGGTCACCTGTCAAATCTAACTGTTAATTTAGAGTATTAGTGCTTTAGAGCGTCACCTAATTTATGTAACGCAAAATATGGCGACAAACCCGCTGTAATTCCAATTGAAGCCCACCATTTCCAACTGTTATATTTAACACGACATATTTTGGATCTAGTTTTCCTTCAATTAATTTAAAAAAAAGATTTTATGAGTAGTACAAAATTACCACAAAAGATTGCTATTACTATTACCATTTAGATCTTTCTGGACTCGAGTGCTAAGAACGATCAGTTTTCTAGCCTTGGCATTTTTAAGTTAGACCGTATCTGGATTAGACCTACAACTATCTCAATAAGTGTAGACAGTGAAGATACGCTCTAGTAGATAAGCCACTATCCGTGACAATTAAATAATAACTAGTTTAAACATAGTTAATGAGAAGAAAATTAAACTAAGCAAATTTAGGCCAAAGTAATTGCCAAGTATTTATGCACTGTTCTGTCACAGAAAGACAAATAACAGTCATTGAAAGTAGCAAACAATCGATACAAAATAAGAATTTCGATCAATAATCAACAAAAATCCAGTTTTGCTGTTCAGTTTGTTCCTCTCATTTCATTTGATAAAAGAATATACAAATATTGCACTAAAGTGTACAGGAAGTATCGACTCGTCTGTGACAAAGAAAGCTCAGACGTCCAATGAAGACAACAAACAATTTTTATTATTCAAATCAAAATAATAGTATTCGTAGCTTGTTATTAATAATTCATTAAAGGACAATTTCTATTGAAGGTTGTGGGACAATTTATTCCACTCATAGGTCGGTAAAAGTTTGATTCCATTACAATTAGAAGTGCGTACTGTGTCTGTTTTCGTGATTGATAGATTATCACTCTTAAGCTTTCTTCTCGTGTACTGCCAATCAAAAACGCTGTATTACTAAGGTTGGCCGAATTACCGATAATTTTTTAGAACGCTCAATCTCGTTCTCAGAACATTAATGCAATATCCACTGAAATTTTTCTTTGGAAAATATGGTCTCCTCGTGCAACACTGGTCTGTCTATATTTGTTTTATTTACAAAGGTTTTGATATGCCACAATGTCCGGCCTTTAATAACCATTCACCTATACACACAGGAATACGCGGAAAATACACACACTCAAACATACATGTTTGTGTACACTTATATGTATGGCATATATAGATTAAATATAATAAAGCGTAAGAATTAATATACACGTCTATCCCGGTTGTCACACTTTACTATTTTATTTTTCACATGCATAGAAGAATTTACTTAACATTCTTTTTCAATTATTTCTTGAATGTTTGCGCAATGCGATCGTTACATTTACAGTATCCACAGTTTTCTTTATTGGGTAGTTGATTTGCCCTAACATTTTTGCAAAGATCCGATTGATCCCAAATTTCAAATAAGCATCGAACTCGTTTTCGTGATGAATGGGTGACGATTCGTCCCTTTTCTGCGAAGGTTTCAATATCATTAATTCTAAGCACAGGAAATGAGGTACGATCTAATTTCGTTGACAGGCTACGATTCAGAACGGTATTTCTCTTTCCGTCATCAGACATCTAATCACACAAACAGTAAAATACATGATCTTTACGTTTTTGCTAGCGTCGACGACACCAGTCTACTGGATGAATTGCATTTACTACCTTCATACTGACAAATATGTATATTCGTGGATTGGTGTTTATACCAAGCTCGTAAATTTAGTTTATATAATTTTTATGACCATCCGCGAATTCAGTGTCTTTTTAAGTATATGAATCTTCAAATCAATATACCTTCCGCAGGTAACGTGATTTGCGCTCTATATTACCAGATTGCATGTGAATAGTTAAACTTAATTCTATGGAAAGGCCACATAGGTTTTAACTTACGGTCGAGCTAACCTAAGTAACACGTTAGTATATAACTAAAAACTGTGTGAGTGTTCGGCCGGGTGGCGTTGTGGCTAGAATAAGACTCCGAAGCAAATAGGCTTCGGTTTGAGACACTTTCGTGTTAAATTTCATGAAAGTACTTGAATTATTCCCAATAAGGAAGAAACTGGTCTGCTGGATAAACTACCTTTTCTACTTTATACAATGATTAGTTTATACTGAAAATGTTTATATAATTGGATTTATGTTTATATTAAGCTCGCAACCCTGATTTAAATATTGTTTATAACCCTAGAGCAATCATTGATTGTTTATGTTATTTTGTGAGATCTAGAAAAACAGGATACGCGCATTTAGAATACCAACCCAAGCAATGCCTTTTTAGTTACAATTGATAACCAATCCTATTCCATGTCATCGTATACATATTTTATTCCTGCTCGCAGTAGTCAGGACTTCTAATAAGAATTGGTTAATTTATTACGTATTAATAGTCTAGAAGGTAAATTGAATTGATGATTTATAACACGCATGTATGGACAATAAAAGAAAGGCTAACAAAAACAAAATTTGGTATGTGAATGGAAAATTTCATGTTTGTACTGAGATATGATTTGGTGGATGAGTTCAGAATTTTAAAGGAAATGTACGCCGGTATGAGCTCTGATTGCGGCAATTACTAACAAGTATTAAATGATAGTCCAATAAGGAAAAAGCAGGTCCTTTCCCAATTTGTATGTTAGGTATTGCCTACCGAATTACGTTTTTGTTGAAATAGGACTAGAATGGTAAACAAATGTAACATGAACAAAAGGTTTACTCATGCACAAATGGTCATTTTGCTTATTGACGACACATCTGTTGGAGCCAGTACTACGCCAGTTACCCACTATATACTTGTGTGAGGAATGTGGGACAGTTGGACGAAACTGCCCTTTATACAACAGTGCATTCATGCAGTAATAGAGCTAATTTTACATTAATTATTCTGCGAGGCGCTTTCAAAACTGACCTACTATTTGTAATATATGCCGAGTTTATAAAGAATGCAAATCCAGTTGTTTTCCAGATGGTATGAATTTTACCAGCTTTCGTAATGACGACCAATTTTGAACATCTTTTATTCCAGCAAGTACATACATTCTGGTGACTTTAAGGCCAACTCAATTTATGTAATATATAATCAGCATGTGAAGTGTATATAGGAAAACAATTTTATTGTTAAACTTTACTTTTAATATTTTATGTATCATGAGTTCGCTTTGAAGTGGTCTCGCCCCACTTTATATGAAGTTTAACCCCGTGCTACTTGAATAAAAACTGGTATAGGATATTTTACCGCTGAAATGATTCACATTTCATGACCCAAAATATAGTGGGTATGAGGCGTAACATCGGCCACTGCTGATGAGTTTACAGTAACCTTCTGGTTCTAATTGATCTCTATTTTTCTCGCTTCGCAGTGTCTAATATATAAGTGTTCAGAACTGATTGTTATTCTCATTTTTTAAAAATTTTAGTCTATTTAAATAAAAAACTTGTTTAGGTACGATTTATTGGCTCGGCATCTTAAAATCCAGTGTGTTGTTAAACTATGAATTTTACATATATGATATGTATAGTAAGTTGGCGTAGAAGTCGCATTGTTGAAGTCTTTATATGATATCAATAATATGGCTGCTTTATTACACATTCATATAGATGCTTTTACTCTCCAACTGTCAAACATTTCTTGGAAAAACGCGTTGTGGGTATACGGCGTAGTAATGGCTCCTACTGATCAATCGCTTGTAAGCGCGAAACTCATGTGTAAACGAAATTGTAACGTTTGTTTGTGCTGACTTTAGCATACCTTTTTAGTTCCTTTTAAACTTATTTGTTACTAGGTAGGCAATACCTGATGCGCAATCACATATGAAAAACTTCCCCATAACAACCCATGCTTAACTGTTACACTTGATGAATTGTCTTTGATAACTTATGCAATCTGTACATTATACTTACAAAATATGTACAATCCAAGTCATGCAATGAGCTTAAATTCAATTTCAATTACCCAGGTAGCATGGTCTATTTTCTATGATAATTGATTGTGAGTGGCTAGTTATAACTGTACGTTGAAAGAAATGGAACTTAGTCTCCACCAGAACTAAAGTCTAACCAAAACATAAGTCTGTATAAAATTTTAAATTGGGCGTAGTGTGCGGTAAAAAAATGACCAATGAATGAATGCTAGACGCTCAATTAGTTATTTTCAATTTCGAAATCCCATCATGGCAAATTGTGGAAAATACTTGATGTTTTCCGAATATGGGCGAAACCGATTTAATGGATGAATTGGCTTTGTTGGCTTTTTTTCAATGTTTTGTTTATACTGTCAGCAACAACATTTCCCATAACAAGATATATATTTGAATATATACGCATATATTACATTATATTTTAAGTGCAAATTGTCATAATATTTCTATTCTTATGACATAACTTGTTTGAATAGTTAACGGCTGCTGTTAAAATGATTTCAGCTGGGATACATCTTAAGCAAAGAATGACAAAACATAAGTTAATGTACAACCAAAAGTTTTATTTAATGCACAGTTACTTTTTTAATTATTATTAATATTTCTAATAATAATAACAACAATATAGATAATAATAATAATAATAATAATAATAATAATAATAATAATAATAATAATAATAATAATATTTGTCACGGTAGTAAGAGTTGTAATAATAATACTTTTAATAAAAGTAACGCTTCTAATTAAAATTATCTTGAAAGACATAAAAAATTGATTATGCAAGGGTATGTGTAGCCGTGTCTTGCAATACTTCAGTTTAATAATAAATCTAGAGATATATTTCAAACCTGTCACAATCCTTAAATTTAATGTCTGGTAACTGAAATATTCTATGCTTAGCGCTGTTAAATATATTTATTTACTTCGGCAAACACCCTTGACTTGCTTTATACATATAAGCTTTTTTATTTTGACTGAATTGCGAATCTTTGCGTAACTTCAATTAGTTAAAATTAAAGTAAAGTCAGTTTTTTTCTTTTAAGTAAAACTCATATGTGCAAATGCTTTAATTCGCATACATTAAATAGATATGCAAATCAGTTTGCTTAGGTAAAAGATAAATTTGATTTGAGATTTAGACGTCACCTTTATTTTCTTTTATGTATTATCTTAAAAATGTTAAAAGAATGTGCTTTGCATTAATGCCAACACGTTAAATCATATAATAAAACTTTTCCAAATATTTTTTCTAACTACCACCAAGAAGTTTAAAGACTATCATTTTCGCCATCACAAATGGTGTATAAAATTAGCGTAACATTCAGTTGTGCTTTTAATATTTATAAGAAATATTTGAAATGGATTATATCAGACAAGAAAAAGGCATTTTTCTTGGAATTCAACTTTGCTAGAAAGACAGTTTCTTTAGTTTCAAATAATAGGCTGATTGAGCTAAAAAATAAATTCAGTTCTCAGTCATTAAACTATGATTTACGATATTTTAGCTAGTTAATAATGCATCGAGTAGTAAAAGCATTAAGCAGTTGAATAAACACTTTAATTCAACCGATAAAAAAGTGATAAAATATATAGAATTAGACAATTATAGTTCACCAGTGAGACATTTCATGTCCTTGATTTCTAAATATTTAAGATACTATATTACTTAAATCAATGATGTAACTCTAAACTATTCAGGGGATTTAAAAATTTGATGAAAATATGATAAAATATATATTAATTCAAACTATCTAAGATTTGAATATTTGTAGAAAAATGCCAATTATTGACACTAAAGAAAACCAAGAAGCATATTTTTCTATATTTTGATTGGCTTTCTTTTTAACAATTAATCTTACCGAGATGATTTCATTTAAATAAATAATAAAACCAAATTAGGAGTTGCATCTTTAATAGTCGTTTCTGAACCGTAGAGTTCTCTTTATTATCAATCTAGGGAAAACTTTTATAATTACGAATGGGCAAACTGCATGAATTTATGTGGCATGGTGTAACTAGTGACAATGGTGCGAAAATATGGCCAATAAGATCTGCAGATTTGACACAAACAGTATTTGCAACATCAGCTATGTATTTGTTTTATGCTAACTGGCGGTCAATTGGTGGAAGAAAACGGAGCGTCTAAAACCCATTTTTTGTTGCTCATAAGTACAAAATATTCAAATAGACTGTTCTAGCTATGAAAGTATGATTTCCTAACAATTATATTTATACTATCGTAATATTATTAACTACTAAATATATTATTACGAGAAATAAACAAATTTCCACTAATAGAAAAAACACGTATAGTGATTAACTTTATTTGAGTGAAAAGAATTACCTGTTAAGTGTTATTAAAACGAGTTATATTTAAATAATATGTGCGTATTTCTTTAATTTAAAACAGAAAAATTCTAAATTAATTGTTTATGATACCATCTGCGTTACAACCACCATAATAGATGGATGTCATTTATTAATGGGCCGAAAGCGCACAGAAAATTTACATATGCGAAGCATTCGATATAACGGTGCCCACATGACGTGATCTCAATGATCTTTTTCCTGTTTATGCAACTCCTACGTCAAAACCAGTCCTGTCTGATTATAGTATTTGCGAAAGCGTCAATAGAAACTATTGAATGCATAATCAATAGCACGCTCAAAAGACATTGAAATAGTATATTTATACAGGCGCTTTTGAAAGGTACACATCAAGAGCAAAGTAGCCTAGAAGAAATTCCTTTAAAATTAGGTAGAAAAAATAAAATGAGAATGAGTTAAATGGTGGCAAGGTTGCCTAAAATATATGATACCAGCTATCTCATTTAACTCATGTTTGCATGGAATATTGGCTATGACATATGTATTTAGTCATGGCTCTAACGTTTGAAATTTAGATTTATTAATATAACTTTAACAAACTATCAATGCTTTTATGGTACAAATAATACAATTCTAACAATCTTTTTTCACCAATCTCAACATATCTAGACACTGAATTATAACAGTGTGCACTGTAATGTTATAAACGTAAGAAACAGCGCAAAATGCAATCCCTGTTAATCAAATTTAAGATCAAGTAGTTTCACTAATAACAGTGTGTAGTATGCCGCGCGGAGGAGCCCTGAATAAAGTTACGGACTCATCAGTTAATCTGAATTATTATAACATAATGATGATGTCTTATGTTGACATATGTATTTAGTCATGGCTCTAACGTTTGAAATTTAGATTTATTAATATAACTTTAACAAACTATCAATGCTTTCATGGTACAAATAATACAATTCTAACAATCTTTTTTCACCAATTTCAACATATCTAGACACTGAATTATAACAGTGTGCACAGTAATGTTTTAAACGTAAGAAACAGCGCAAAATACAATCCCTGTTAATCAAATTTAAGATCAAGTAGTTTCACTAATAACAATGTGTAGTATGCCGCAGGGAGGAGCCCTGAATAAAGTTACGGACTCATCAGTTAATCTGAATTATTATAACATAATAATGATGTGTTATGTTTGCTCTTGTGAGTTTAACCGCGTATTCGAATTCCATTAGTGTTATCAATAATGATTTTATCGAGACGAGACTTAATATTTCCAAATTGTCTATTAAAGCTATTGATCTGTTGCTCTGGCTTTCTCATCACCTCTAAATAGAGCTATCGGAGAATTCTCTATTTCAAGCCTTGTCTAAGCAATTAGTTCTCACCCGTCATCCCACCAGGATGATAGGTTGGGTACCCTGCTCAAATGACCGAGTGCTACTGTACCGGAAATGTCAGGAGTGCTAATAAAAACAAAGTTATGCACCGCTTTTATTTTCTTGACCCAATATTACTCATCATTAACAAGTTGTAACGCCGTGGGCTCCATCTTAACCTCCATGACGTAGCCACTCGTTTGAGTTGCCGGGCATAGTACTGTCGCTGGTTGGCGCTTAAATATTGCAGTAACCTTGAAGAATTATGGTTACTCGATCGCCTTACACACCATGACTGTTATAGCTATGCTCATTACTGTTAATACTACATATATAAAACAATTTTCGTTTATTAAGCAATTGACTCTTGGCGCAAATATCATATAAAATATTTCACCATTCAACGCGCTTGCTTAGCAATAGTGTTCGTCTATGTGTTGTAAGTAGTAGCCGGTATATGATTTATCACAAAATCCTTGCACAATAGGTTAAGTTCATTGGGCTCGAACTGTACACACGGCCAGTAACAAAACTGTGGAGTACCAAAGCGACTGAGTCGGCGCTCTTCTAATCACCTTAATATCTTGTATGTTATGGTTTGCTTCAAAACCAAAAACTCGACCCATTAGGTAAATTAAAAAAAAGGAATATGCCAATTTCGCTACGCCACAAGTCACGGACAGCGGAAACACGAATTTTGTGTACAAAGTTTTATTTCATGCTGTGGCATTGAAAGCAAAAATGGTTACACTATATCTTTTCTGTGGTTCAATGCTGATACACACTAATGATAGTTTTTGTTATAGCAGAGTGATACAACCGAGAACGTATAGAAGAGGAGTCCAGCGCCGGGATGTCTCAACTATTCATGTCAAACCGATTAGTTCTCTTTGCATAGATCCAACAGAAACCATTGCACTATAAATGGTTATTTTGGAGGGTCAAAGCTCAACTTGGTGCAGATATCAGTTTGTCGTTTTGAGCGCATCGTCTGCAAATTTTTTTATACCTGCTCGGCGATAAATCGTTTAATCTTATTTTTTGAGATTTTCAGCAGTCACATGTACCTGTTTATTTTCAATAAATGGTCACTGAGCATGTCTTAATCCTTTGTGATCGGTGAAAACATCGATATGCTAACGGATGACGGAATATGAAAACATTTATAGGTTTCTCCTTAATGCTAGTAGTTCCGTTTCGGTGCTGTTTAATTCTGACCAGCTTTCGGAAAAGTGCGACATATATACTGTACCGGGTGATGGTCAGCCTGCAATCTTGTTCCTATGATTACATCTGAGGCGCCTTTCTGCATTCAAATTCGTCCAGCAGTTTACTACTTTTTGCTTACATTTTAGAAAGTTTATTTGAGCCTCCTCCGTTCATCAAATCGCTAATTTTTCAAAAGTGTTGCTGATTTACTATCTTCATCTCGAGATATCTTCTAACGCAATTCATAATGTCAATAAACCGGCTTAATTATTTTCTAGTAGTTGACACCGAATCATCCTTAATGGGCTGTACGTGTGGATCTTATGGAATAAATTCATCTGCCAACATTAAACGGCTCAGTTACCAATATTAACGACTTATCTTAACTTCTTTAACACATGGTATACGGGTGAGGTTTAGCCACAGTGCATACTTGTAGAAAATAAACGAAAAGTTAGAGCAAACCAATTTGCTTTGCAACCAATAGGAGCGCGAAACAGAAAAAAATGCTCTTGAATGCCAGCAAATGTCATCCCATGCTTTTGTTGAGAGAATGCGTTAGTTTTATTTGTGCCAGGATGTCAAGCGGAGCTCTTCAGGCATTAATGTGAGTCTGTATAATACAGCAAATACTGATGAGGAATTATTAACAAATTGGTTCATTTATGACCAGAAGGACAAACAAAAGTTAGCACGAAGGAAATGTATTATCTCGTGCACATTCGTTTCTTGCTTACTGGCATCTCCTCAGTTGTGTTCAGAAATATATATATAATTCTCAATTTTCATTAACTGAAGCATGGATTAGAATCCATTATGTTGGTACTGACTCGTCAACCAAATTGTTAGTACCATATATTATTTCCGTACTATAACGTTGGTATCGGGTTCTGACAAAAGAGCCATAGTGATGCTGCACTTTACAGACTCGATATACATATCATATAGGGTGAGTTAGCTTTGAAATCGCATAGACAAAGGCTTTATATGAAATTAGCTTCACTACTGCAGGTTTACACACACGTATAGGAGATTGTACCGTCCTACATGCCAACTTTCCTCACCAAAATATATTGGGTATAGGGCGTAATACCGGCTCCTACTGATGAACTGCTAGTAAGCAGGAAACGAATGTGCATGGGATTATACATTCCGCTAATGCTGTCTTTGTTTTATCTTTCTGGTTAAAATTGAACTAGTTTGTTGCTGGATGCGCAACACAATACATATTTCCATAGAAATTAGTTCTCCGACAGAGACAGTATCTAACTCATAAGGACTAAATCGGTAGTGATTCAACATTCGCAGTTTACACTCTGTATAACGCCGCTTCAAATTGGGCAGATGCCAAAAGATACATTAATACCTGGAAAACCACGCGTACAATTAGTTAATATAACGAGGAAATTTGCACTCACAAAGACGATTCAAATTTGTCTAACCACAACACGTGCCTTTCAACCTCCACGTGTGCACATATAGGTTAAATTCCGATGAAGGCTGGAAATGATTATACAATTCAGATTTGAGTATATTATGCAGATTCTTTAGTTTTAAAATTAACTATTGCATCTAGTCGAGATTTCATATACATTGTAAAATTTAATTAAAGTATTCATCCACCTAGCTAGTATAGGAACCAGTTCTTCTAAAGAAGTGTGCGGAACAATTTTAAATGACACAATGTCTTTATTAATCCACCGTATTTATATAGGACTTTTTCTTTAAATCAGGTTTATGAGCTTTAAGTAAACAGCAATCACAATTTATTTAAATATTGAAAAACATAGCAAAACTACCATCCGTCATACGTACTGACCTTTTCGATCTTCCAACAAACATCATCAGGGTACGCCACAAATTATCTAGCGAGGATCAAACCGCAATACATATATATGGAAAGCGAAATTAGATATGCGGCTCTGATGTCTAGCAGTAGTATATATGTGTCGGAAGTTGCAAAAGGTTAATGTGCAGCCGATATTTCCATTCAAGTACAATTTATGCGAGAATAATAGAGGTAAGAGACGCTACATAATTTTGTTTTCCATATATATGCAATGCAGTTTGGTCCTCGACATTCAGCTTTCCGCCGTAATAAGATGATGATCATAGAAGTTTGAAATTTGCCAGTACGTGTGACTGACGGTAGTTTTGCTGTTTTTCGCAACTGATTAAATAAAATGGGATTGGTGTTTACTTCAAGCTCGCAAACATGTTTTAAAGAATTATTACTGCCACCCTCGCAGTCAAGGGTATTTTAATTTTTTTATATAATGGACTTTGTTTTTAGAAATGTGGGTGCAATAGTTATTTACTTATTATTAATTTCTAAGGCTTGAATTCTAACTAAACTATACCCTGGATTATTTTGCTGCTTGTACACCTAATTTTGTAGTTCATTAGATGAATTGAAATTTGGAATCTTTATTTTAAAGGGTGTAATAATGATATATATCTAGTTAGTGTGAATTTACAGTTGCGGCATAATGGCTGCAGCTGTCTCTGTTAAGCTTGGCTTACATTACGAGTCATGTCAACCAAGGTCCATTTTGTGCTTCTATGTCACTTTTAACTGTGGCACGAGGTGAAATCGTTTCTATTAGCTAGTGTACAATATTCACACTTACACGTGGCCATCATTGATTATCTGAGTGAAATTTTGAGGATTGATAAGTGAGTAAATGAGTGACAACAAAGCATAAAGCATAGTTGGGCATTTCGTTTGACTGTTGCTTAATTGAATTCACTGAAAGGTCTGCTTGCAGGTATTTAATTCTAAATGTGCTTGGATGGATAAATTTCAATTCTGGTGATTAGTTTATCTTCGTCTATTTTTTGAGGCAGGCCAGTAATTAAAAAATTCTTCTTCGCTTTTCGTTGAAAATATCATCTAGTTATTAATTCGTTTCTACAAAACAGAAGAAATTTTTTCCTATTCATTCTGGCTCTCAGAAGAATATCACAAAAAGACGCACAAGCAATCCACTAACTCTGAAAAAGCAAATACATAATCAATCGACTGTTGGACAAATTCATCCCTTTTCTAACTATTACGTTATTGTTCTAGTTACAGGACAAATTTGTTGTCATAGTTGAAAATAAGCTTATAAATCCTGCTATAGATATCGTATTTACAGCCGTTGTACAAAATAATATAACAGCCAATGAAAATGTGCATTGATATGCGTGCGTACGTACACAAGCATGCACATAGACACACGAGTTCATATACGAACACATACGAAAACAGATGTTTTTGTATCGAAGTTTCTTTATGCTGAACCAACATCTATTGTGCTCGATCCCACTCTGCAGAGATTTGGAATTCTACTGCGAGCCAACTAATAATGATACCCGTTCTGATGAATGAGTTGCAAAGTTTATTTAGGCTTTGTTAATAATATTTCGTAAGTCGCACTAGTAAAGACCTTAGATTAAATTGAACCTACCATTGCTTTTTTATTCATACGTAAAAGTGTTTGAATCGCAAACTATTAAATTTCCATTCAAAAATTATATACTGCGTCACGAACGCAGAATCGAATTCTACAGATAAGTTGTAAGAAAGCACGAAACGCATGCGTGCAGGTGATTATAAGTTTTATGCCTACAAGATCGCATAACTGTGATCCAATCTAAACAAACCTGTTAATTAGAACTTCAATGTTTTAAGCGAAAATACGACACGCATTAGTTAATGCGGAAATTATTCAATCGGTAGACCTGTTTCATCCTTATTGGAATCTTTTCAAGTATTGTCCAGAATTTTGCGCGGAAAGGGCTCGAATCTGGGAACGTATGCATCGGCGTCTCTGACTCTATCCGCTCCGAACCCGGTGTAGAACAAAACATGAAATTGTATGTCAATTACCACCTGAAGCTTTGGTTCCGCCTTTCGTTCATCTGTAATCCATTGGGAATTTCTTAAGTCCTCGGTTTCTAACGATTCTCTCAGTCTGTCATTATTACTCACTCTATACATCTCGTGAATGTCACATTGAATTGAATTCGAATGACAGGATTCTCATTATAAATTTTGGCAGTGTAAATTGAAAATTTCATCGAGTAACACATGCAGTTCATCTAATGGGCTGGTTTCGACGTCACTGGAATTCATAAAATACGTTCCAGAGTTTTATGCGGACGGATCTCGTATGTGGGCAAATTTAATTTTAACCATGTAACTCTATCCCTACACCACCTCGGCCGCACAGTACATGCAATTTTATATAGTACACTAACATAGGGTTTTGGATAGACTTTTCATTCCATGACATATGGGGAAATTATATTGAATTAAAGTCTAATGTCAGCATTTTAATTGTATATAATATGAGTATAATCTAAGTATAGCATAATGTAAAAGGGAAAAATCGAACAGCAGACAAGTTGCGTCCTTATAGGAAATAATCAGCCACTTTTCCGATTTTTTTGTCAACGTGGAACGAAATAGGGCTCATATGCTTCGAATTCTGGAATTATCCTCTGCAATGTAAATGCACACTGCACAAAAATATATAAAAAAACGTTTTTGGCTTATCTTTTATCATGTGGAATCAATTTTAAATCTCTTAAGATTTGTAGTTCGAAATGGCCTTCCAAATTCTGTCATAAAAAACACAGAAAACATGATACTGGACATTTTTGTTGAATTAAAATCTTATGACGTGATTTTTAATACATAAATGGTTTGAATGTAAAGTAAGCATTGCATCAGGTAGCAAACGCAATTTATTCAGTGGTCTAGTTTCGTTTTCAGTAGGAACCCATTTTAAAGCTGTTCACAAATTTTCCCCAACGAGGCTCCAACACGGGCACTTTTTATCCGGATACTGGTTTCTATCCAATGCACCACTCATGTCGCACAAATTACATAATTTAATATCATAAACCACCTTATGCTTTTTGTTGACCTTTCCATCTGTGAAATCTGTTATCTCTTCAAAACTGAAGCTACATGTAACCAACTTTGTGAAGACTTTATTACACAGACGTCATACCATTTGGGGAAATTATATTAGATGTAAACTAAATGGCAGTATTTAGATAATATTTTTATCTTATTAATACAGTCTAAACACTGCATCAGGTAACAATGAAAACCCATTAAATAAATCTTTATCATCTTAATTTAAAACTCATAAAATATTCTCAAAAATTTTTATTACGATGATGATGATTTTTTATATTCTCTTATTTTTATTGGGTGCACTGTCATAAATTGATAATTAGTGCCGTTTTTAAGGTGGGAAAAAGGCTTTTGTTGCTGTTCAATGTAGCTGGTCTGGTGTATGCAGGTTAGGACCGCAATTTGATTTCGAACTGCTATTTAAAGCGGAAAACAAGAATGTGCTTGTCCTATGGAATCCACGTCATTATCAAAGAAAGATTTTATTAACCTAAAAAGGAGTCAGGAATTTTCGTCAGCCAATGACTTATTCCACTACGCTTGGTTTAAATTTTGTTTTCTTAATCAGGATAAATAGAAGAACTTTGTTGATATTTAACTGACTTGTAGCATCCGAAACCTGTTGTCTGTTGCCCATACTGGATTGCCTTGATTATCAATACTTAACATCTGAGCTGGGAAGAATTCCGGTCGAGTGGTGTTAAATTTGTGGTTTGTATAAAATATTTTTCATAACTGCGACTCCCACCTTACAAGAAATCGCAAAATCTATTCTAAACATATATGTTGACGCATGAATCTATTTAAGGTTTTGGCAATATGCGTAAATGTTTTGCAAATCGTTTTAAGATCAATGTGAAAAAATATTTTTCTTTGATATAAGTTTACAATGTTGGACCTTTAATCTGTTTTTCTTAACCTGTTGGGCGTTCGATAATAATTTGTTATTGCCTGCATTTGTTCTTCTATATCAATGGATCTCTATTTACGTAGGTCATCGTAGCGCTCGTTAAATAAGAGTACTTTAGTATTGGACGGTTTGCTAAAATCTAGATACTCGACGATGATGGAAATCGAGGACGAGCATGGAGGAGCTTTTGGGTACGGTCTACGGACTAAATGCTCCGAAAACGAGCAGTATTGCTGCTATTTCTGATAAGCGCAATGCTTATCTCAACGGCGTCCCTGTATATGTGGTCGATAAACTCATCTGTTTAGTTTCCTTTTTGAGGCCTTACGGATTAGCACTTTCCTTTTCAATTTCTGAAGGTATGACTAAAACTGCCTATCTACTATTCAAATCATGGAATTTAAGTTTTCGAGAAAAGTTAATATTTGGTCGTCTTTATTCCTTAGAAATTTAGAAATATCTTATTATATCTGCTCTTTTACCGACGTGTTTACATGGCAGCATTCTCAGCTCAGCATCAGGAGACAAAATAATAATTAATTCAACGAAACACCTAGGAATCGTATTCACCAGGTTAGGGAAGTACATCCAGTGAAAGACTAGAAATTTAGAAGATATAGACACGCTAAATCTATAGCATATTAGTATGGAAGGAAACCCTTCCAGTTGAGATCCGACTTTAAATTATTTTGGGTAGTCACATACTTATATCGTAAGCCAGTCGAGACATAACTGCGAGATTGATTATAATATTTAAAAGCTCCGGTTTAAAAACTATTCCAAATAATGAATGGAAGCGACGGTTGCACGAATCAGAATGGGAAACTAGTTCCAGCTAAAGATTAAGAATATTAAATTGAAAGTAACTTATATGTTGCTTTAAAAAATATTACTTATTTGTCAATTTACGTCTATCTATAATGTCCTCCTTTAAAATTGCATACATTTTCTCTTGTTTTCATTGTGTATATATTTATGCAACATGTATTAGTGAACTTTATCATCATTACCTAAAATATTAACAAATAACTTTACTACTGGTGCATATTCACTGCTTAGTCCCCATAAAAACCTGCGACGTAATAATTAATTACGTAACTTAACAGAATAAATCATTTAGTTCGACTCGTGAAATGGATGAATTAGCATTCATTAAGTGTAGTTGCACTTAGGTAGATAAACTCAGGTATGTAAATATATTTAACTGATTTCCTAACAGTTTTAGACATACATAGACATACTAGACTTATTTCTGTCAAGTAAAACAACAGTAGCTATTACGAGATAAGAACTTAAAAAGTACAATCACAACTTCGTGAAAAAAATTTCTCAACTTCTCTGATGAGTGGTTTTGTTTTGTACACTGCCCCGTACCCTGACTAAGGTATTTTATAGTGAGTACTTAAATAGATCAACAATAAATTTGAATATAGTATAAAAAAACCTTGCTAGCCTAAATAAGGAAGGGTTTATTGTAAAACTCTCAGTTGCATCGAAGCATAATCTTTCTCAATTCATAACAAAAAAAATTTTATTTCAAATTTTTAAAAATTAAACCACCTGATCAAAATGAAAATAGATAGACAAGAGTTTGAAGATAGGGACTATCATAAATGTTTTGATATTGAGGTGTATTCAATCCTGTATTTTTGGCACACGTTCTTGTGGCCTCCTATGCGAGAAATATAAATCTTTTCATAATCTATGAAATCCGAAGACCATCCTGTTTACTCGAGGCGAGTTGGAAATCTTTTTCGCCTTCGTCATAGACAATCGTGATTTGTGCGATAACCGTAGTCGTATAGATTTGAGAGCAGTCGAATCTAGGTTATGTGTTTCGCCAATCTTACGCCATTTTCAGCGCCCTGCATTATTTAAATACTATAGTGAAGCGTGTGTAATTGAAATTTCACTATTTGTTCAAACTGACTTTGGGATACTATTTTGGTTTATTTTCTCACGTGTTAAGAAGAGTTCGCAATAGGAAATACATATTTAAACACAAATAGGTTCCCCGCAAACAAAAATATTTAACTTTAAAACTATGCAAATATTATGGCATTCATTATAATCAAGGTACCGGTCTTGATATAAACACCTGACCCATTAATTACTTATGGCATTCATTAGTTTATATGTTTCTAAAGACTAAAGCGAAAAGTATTTTTTCGAAAAAAAGGCTATATTAAACTTTGAAAACGAAGAAGAGCAAAGATAATTATCCAATTTTGTCTGCATTTGGTCTGGCAGTGTTTCACACATTAGTTCACAAGTAAAGAATGAAATACATTATATTTTTATTTTACTTTTCTTAACGTGAAAATAAATTACACACGCTTAATTTATTGCATATAATTGCAATATGGATGAGGATAACCTGCAACGAAAGCCAATTTTGACAAGTTTGACTGGTTTGACTATGAGTTGCAGCATTGTGTGAAATATATTGTTTCTATACATAAGGTAGAAACTAATTGACTTTTTTATTAAGACGGAAAACTGACATACCGGCTACCCACACCAGTATCACATTCTTTTTTGATTTTATAGCATTAAAGCTAAAACCATTAATATTTTAAAGGTATGACAGTTAATATCCTGCTTCCATACTGAAATATTAATAAATTTCCCTTTAAAAAAAGCACACTTACAAGTTTTAAATATAGCTGCAATTCAGAAGTTAAAAAGAAAAGCGAATATTTACGCAATATTGTTTCAAAGAAATAAATCTGTTAATCCCTAATACAGAAAAGGCAGAATGATGCCACATCGGTGACAGTGTTAACACTGTAAGATTGGAATTTAGTCTAGTTATATTTACATAAATTTACCTGGCGAAGTGTGCTCTAGCTAATGTTCCATCTAGATTTTTGAGCCACTGTCTCCGATAAATGCTCATTCATCGTGTCATTCAGATATGAGTTTAAGTAGGTGTAAGCGACTTAAATTTACCTTTTTACTCGGTATACATTATAATTATTGGTTCCCGTTAAGCGAAAATTCCAACGTTGAAATTGAAATATGACGGTGGTGATAAAGCAGCTAGAAATAGATTTTTATAGATTAGGTTCATTTTTGTAAATACTACTTTGGGCATTTACATGCAATGATTGTATTTATTTGTTCTGTTACTGTTTTCTTGTAAACGCCGTCCATATCTTGGAATGCCTTAAGCCTAATACAGAGTTAACTAGTAATCTGCACCGTCTACATTAAACCTTAAAATAGAAATTAAAAAGTAAATTTGTTTTCAATCTGAGAAGAATAAGTTTTTCCTGAATTTATTTACAAAATACTTAGCTCCATAATAATTTTTCTTAATTGTTAAAACTGTTCTTGGTTGATGCATATCGGAACCCAATGATGACATGCAATTATAACCATATTTTATAACATTTGTAAAAACAAGTTGTTTCGGAATTAGTCTATTATGGGACAATTGATAGCACACATTGGCCAGTAAAATTTTTATTCCTTTACATTTGCAGATGCACAAATTGTTTTTTGCATTGATATATTGATTACTGTTGTTTTTCAGATATTCTTCCAAATTTTCGTAACTTTATTTTTGGTGCCTTCGTCAAGTGTGACACCATACTCACTGAAAAAAACAACTTTTGGCATATGTGATTTCCTCATTCAAGATTTATTTATATTTATTTTACTTCCTAAATTATTTATTTTTGCCCTAATATCCGGGCTTAATAAAAAATAGCTTATACTCAAATGTATACATGAAAATACCCCACCCCACTCATAAAGAAACCTATATACTGACATGTGCGTACTCTAATCAAAATTGATATTTATAGAATAAATATAAGCTGTCTGTACACATATTCACAAAAATACTTTTTAATTCATTCGTTTTAGAATATATATTTATAAAATAAGTAATGCACAGTGATAAATAAACTAAAGATTTTGTGCATCAACAATAATTTTACTAAACACCATATCCTAATACGTCATTAATCACTCAAGAAATGTTTTATACATTGCTTTCATAAAAAAATACCTCGATTTACTTCCAAAAAGCAAATATTCAAATAAATAAAAAATCTTCAAATGGTATTTAAAGTGATCCAAACGTTTTTGATTTTTTTATTCGCAAGGAAAGTCCTTAGGGTTAATGTGGTAAGTTTAACTCTATCAAAGTTGTTTTTAACAAATTTAGCCCTGTATATGCGATATGCATACGGGTGAATGTCTGGCTAAATAAACATATGGCAACAACACACTAAACGCATGCTTTAAAATAAGGAGGAAAAAACTAAAATTGCAATTGCGCAACAGTAAAATGCACACTTTATTGCTCATTGAACACAGGTTCCTTCATTAATTTAACAAAGACAGCGGAATATTTTCATTTCAATTCTTGCTTCCTCATAAAACTGGAGACAAATTTGGTTAGCATATTGTGTAATTGAACATGGCGTGTTTGTTCTCCTGACTGCCTCGGGTCTAATTTTGATGAATTTCGAATAATTTTTCAATAATCGTAGCATATCGCCTTTTCGTAGATGCGCATTTACAGACTTATGCAATAAAGCTTGTTGTGAATGCTCAAACTGAATAAAATATAAACATCGGTTGTATTGCAATATAAGTGCGAAGAAAGTATTAAACAACTCGCAAACAAATTGTGTTCAGCCGACGAGCTTTCGATAAACCAGTGTTAAGGCGAACTTTTGCAGAAAACTGACTCCAACCTCACTAACAATTCAGCTAGCTACCTTTTTCAACCTTATTAAAATATATGCATTAAAGTACTTCGTGCACGCTCCTCCGAGCATGTATTGATCTGGACTTTGAATACGAGAAATAGCATTGCGAGTTCATTTAGAAAAAAATCACCTTATATACCTTGGAAAATACAGCACAATGAAAGGCTTTCTAAAATTCAAAAAGCAAGGTATGCAAATACGTATCTCTCTTTCTAGTTCTGCGCAATAAAGAATCTGCTCATGAATATGTATTGAAGGCAAATTTCTCGTGCATTGGTTATACCCAATAGGCTTATCAAGCCTTGAGCCAAATGAGGATAATTTTTTATACGTGGGAATATGTCTTAATAAAATTTGTGTAATTCAGCTATTCTTTCAGCCATACTATAGAAAAAGGTATTGCTCGTGTGTTACTTAATTGCAAATTTCATATCACAGCCATTCTTTAAATTCAATAAATCGCTTTTTTTTAATTGAGGTCTATGATTTACGTGCTATCATTTAAAAATACATTTAATACGTTTTAATGATTTAAAGGTTTCTTGAAATGCTTTTTAGCATACAAAAAGCGAGGTGTGAAAAACGTTTCTCTATTTTGAGTTTTCTGAAAAATATAATTTGCTCATGAATGTGTATTGAAGGCAATTATATTATGTATTGGCTATACCCATTAGACTTACAAAGCCTTGAGCCAAATGAATATCATTTTTTTTATATGAAATAATATGCAACAGCAAAAGTTGCGTAATTTATATATTCTTTCAGCCATACCATAATGCAAAGTTTTGTTCACCTCTTATATAACTTCGAAATTAAATATTCCGACGATTATGTAAATTTAATAGACCTCTTTTTTAAATTAAAGTCAGAAATTTATTTGCTGTTATTTAAACATATATCTAGTAATATTTAAAAATGTCAAGTTTTTATTAATCACTAAAACGTTAAATATTTTATTTTATTTTGGTGTTTGATCGGGTCAAAGAATAAATATAAGTATGCAATGAAATCTAGATGCAAATAGTATTTTATTAACGGTCAGGTTATAATTACGTTTTTTATCCCGATTTAGATGTATCATAGCTTGGCTTTTGTAAGCAATTGATGTCGTCGGTTTACCTATTTTGGTATACTAGTTATATTTCAGAGAGTACATAAAAACGAACGTTTTGCATCTTTTATTGACAACTAATATTCGAGGTTATGGTTTATTACTAATTGTTAATTTTATTCCAATTTTAAGCAATATGAACTTAGTGGTTGGTCATTTACTGAAATTTATTTTGGCATATGAAATTTAAAAGGTTAATGAAGCGTTACAACTTTTCAATGTTAGAAACATTTTCGGACTCATATTATCAATTTTAAATTTAAGGTTGTATCATATTTCGTTTGCAAGTTAATAGATGAATTTCATTGTTTTCTTCTAGTTTTAATGTCAAATATGGGTTATAAAGCACTTTAGGCGGTAGAAACTGGCAACTGTAAGTTTATTTACAAATCAAATATAAGTATTTATTGCTTGGCTTTGCAAAAATGAAACATAAGTATATCATGCTGACCTACCTTCTCTTGCTGATATGGGCGACTTATTAGCCCTTGGTGATACACAGAACAGTCTACCGCACAAGGTTGGAGTTTCACGACATTCATGCTTCTTTAATTCTCTTGAACGCATAATTCTGAATGCAACAAAACAATGTTTAATGTTCACTAAAAATTGAGGTTGACCACTTGAAATCTACTCGTGTTTCGTAAATATATTTCTGGTTGCTTTATCAAGATTTGTTCAAGTTGTACCTTTAAACATGTCGTTTATGGGAAAAGTGGTTTCCTTATTTGAATGCGAATCTGTCAAGCTTCAAAAACCAATATATCAGGTTGATGTATTGCAGTTTACAACTATGATATTTGCTTGATGATATATTTTGTATAAAACCTTGATTTTATATGGACCCGGGTGAATTTATTCTTATAGATAAAATTCATTTATCTTGTAATCTATTTGAACTTCATTTTTAAATATAAAATACTTTTCGATACTGATGAATCGTCAATATTCATAAATGATAACGATTGAGCGAAGTATCAATCATATGTGGAAACAATTTAAAATATTTCTGAGGATATTTTAAAGTGCACTTGCCTTTCTAAATCGATTGGAAACAACGTTTCAGATCTTATTTGCATGTACAATTATCCAAAGTTACGATAAAAAAGTAAAAAGAATTAAACGAAGTTTTAAATCACATTATGCTGGTAACGCTTACTGTTTTTGGATTAAAGCAATAAGTATAAATGCAAGAAGCCGCAATATCAAATCTAAGTAAAACTACATATAAATAAAAAAACAAATTACATTTCAGTAGGCCAAAAATTAACGAACCTAAAAGGAGGTACCATGTTCCGTTATATATTCGAAAAATTCCAACTCCATTAACAAACTTATCTTGCTGGCTGATAAGTAAATGACAGAATTCCTATTTTCCCTAGTCTTCCAAACTCATGCGCAATGCACCATTCGCTGGCTAACTTATTCATAAATATATTTTATGGCGCAGAAAAAATATAATTGCAAATGTGTTGTACATTTTACGTAATCGGTAACAAGACAGCTCAAATGTTTCTGGAACAATTAGTCAAAGTCAGCACTAAAAGGGGTATACTCACAAGTACTCCTGCGTTTCGTGCTTGTTGACGATTCATTCGTAGGAATCGGCACCACCCTTTGAATTCAATATACATTTATATCAGCTTTCTCACATTTTTTTCAAATTACAGTGTGGTTATAAAGCATAGTAACAGCTTCTATTAATGAATCTCTAGTAAACTAAAAATGCACGTGTATATGAGATAATACGTTTTGTTCATGCATACATATTGGTGTTCTGCTACATGTATATTCGTTATTAAATGGTATCATGATTACAGTCAATTGCGGCAACTGACATCAATCAAAACCAGAGTGTACTGACTTTCTGGTGTAACGAACATTGTGAATTGGCCTTAATTATCAATTTTGACGAAATTTAGCCTTTCGAAAAATAAATCTCTTAGTAATCGGAACAGGTTCTGTATTTTGAAAACCATTCGGTTGGTACCATTTACTACACTCGTTATATAGTATGTGAATAGATTTGGCTTTGAAGTGGCACTGAGGAGGACTTTATTCGAAGTATACTCCATTACAGCTTGTATATACATTCGTATAGGAGATTCTACCGTCAATTTTTCCCACATTACTTGACGAAATATGTAGTAGATAAAAGGTGTAGTATCAGTCCCTACAAATGAGTCACCAGTAAGAACTAAACGAACGTGTATAGGGGATTATACAAATTAATGCTGACTTTGGCCTGTCCCATGTATCCGTTTTTAATTTAAATTTTTTATAAGCACTGAAATTTGATCCTTCTCGACTTTTTTAAACTTCACGCTTCTATTATGCAACATTGGACTAAATTTCCTATTGATGCAATGTGCAGATACTTTTTAAAACGCAGAAATAGTTTGATTTATAATAAACATGATTTGGTGGATTGAAATAAACACTAATCCCATGTATATACGTGTGCCTGAGAGGATTAGTTGTTGATGGTTGTTTAACCAAATGCGGGGAAAACAAATTTAGATGAATTCAGACACCAATTATTCATTCTCATAATTCATCTAGTGGACAAAAGAGGAATGCGATTTGTTTAGACATAAATTAAAATTATTATCAATAAAAAATAGCTCACTCATTTCATCTAACTCATCAGAAGAATAAATGATTAATTACGAAAGGGCATTCGAAAGAAATTTTATAGCATTTTAAACGTGGTTTTGTTGTCATACGCCTTATACTTATGGGCATAAGAGCTTTAATCTACCCTGAATAAACTAAGCACAATTTTCAGTTAATTCTCCAAAATTACCTATTTTTCAGTATTGGAAAATCTTGCAAGAATGAAATTAAGCATGAAACACGCAATGAAATTTTGTAATTGTATATTAATAAGAGACGACGGTTATTGATCTTCCAGCTTTTATAAATACACCAAAAATTGCCTAACCGGCAAAATGATGAACTTATTGTTCATATCGAATTTGAACGAGCCTTACTTCCAGTAAAGCGTTATATGTTTATTGTTTCGTATGTTCCTCACCTAAGAAGCGGTGAATCTTCAATTATTAGTTAATCCGATATTGTTTTCTTTAGAAATGATAGTTTTGACATTTTGTTGTTTCCACAACATAACGCATCTTTATTTATGCACTAGTCTTGGCAAAAATTGATGACGATGTTAAATAATCACACATTGTATATCTCAATAAAATTAAAATAAATATTCTCTTCTTAATTTGAAATAAACAATGATAAAACTGTTTGGGTTTATAAATTGGAAAATTAAAATATGCATTTTGCACTATTTTTAATAATAGCAAATTAGTGCCTAAATTTATGGAAGAAATATTAAAGTTGCGTTTATCGTTACATATTTAATATTGAATATCTTCACTTTCTTCTAAATAAAAGGGAGCTTTAAGATGTAACAAATTTAATCTAAACTGATAAATATTGTACAACAATTTTCCTTCACAGAACAGAACTGAACACGCGATTTTTCCTCGCATTAGTTGGATGGCAGCGGAATTCGTGTTATTTGTATTTATTGTTTTTACTCTTATTTGGATGTTATCTGTAAATCGAAATTAGCTAAGACCAATTCTTTATGTTATGCACGCAAGAACAACACAATACACAATTGTTTATTTCTCAAAATCGCCAAATAATTTGACTTTCTCATTGAAATTACATTTCAACGTGTTTGATAATTCATACCGAATTCTTAAATTCTACTTCAAGTTTACTTAATATGCAAAATTTACATAAAATATCATCCAAAAAATTCTGGTTATCTGCCAGACTCAGAAATGTGTATCACAACAACTTCAACGTAATTAGATGTAAAGTTACCTCAGGTATGATAAACTCGGCAATTTACTCATTCTCATATACAAGGCTTAATACAATTCTTTATTTAGACAGAAATTTATTGAATGAATTGTCTGTTTGACTTAGGATTTGTAATCGTAAACAATAAATGTTTTTATTCAAATAAAACATATAAAGCCCTTAAGCAAGGTCTATTTATTACTTCTGTTGTGAGAAAATACGTCAAAATTTTACCAGGTATAAAATTCAGGCTACTACATTGCATAAAATTACATTCATAATTTTATTAAATAAGACAAAGAATAGATTAGATAAGAGTAAACAAAATGGATTTTAATATAATTTATTAATGAAATTAAAGCTTAGATTTGGCTGATTGATTTATGGTAATATGTAGCGTGTTCGATTATCATATTTTTCAAGAAATTCAGTCTACTGCAGGCGATTAAAATAAAAACGTATGCATATAATAATACAAATAATAATATTAATGATAGTGTCATAAAAAAACAATTGCAACAATTATAGCATTAATAAAATCAAAATATAATGAAATATTCTTTAAATCAAGTTTTCAAGCTTCAAGTTTAACTAGTCGTCGAAAAACATAACAAAACTACCGCAAGACTACTAGAGTTGAGAGCCCATATCTAATTTTGCTTACCATATAATGAAATACGTTGCAACAGAAACAACAAAAACCAAAACAAAAACATCAGCAACATATATAACACTAATAATGATATTAATAATCTCCATGTCATCAAAAAGAACAAATAATTTTCATTATAGAAACATCATTAATAATAATAACAATAAAATAATAATAGCAATAAAAATAATAATTGCAATAATAATAATAATAATAATAATAATAACAATTAAATCAACAATAATATATATATAAAATCAACAACAACAATGAAAAATATTTGAATCATGTTTGCGAGCTTGACTTTAACACCAATCCCGTTGTATTTAATCAGTCATTCAATAAAATAGCAAAACTACCTTGAGTAACACGTGCTGACGCGTTTTGACCTTCGATGATCATTATCAGAGCTTGACGGTTATCTGAATAGCGAGGATCAGACTGCAATGTTTATATATGGAGAGTAATATTATATATGCAGCACGATTTCTTTGCAGTCACGAAAAAATATTTTTGTAGCTTTCGCCACATATATACTAATGCTAGAGGTCAGAGCTGCATATCTTATTTTGCTCTAATATATATGTTTGCGATTTGAACCTCGCTAGTCAGCTTGCGTCGTACTAAAATGGTAATTGATGGAAGGTCGGAACGCGTCAATACGTGTAACTGACGGTAGTTTTGCTATGCTGTTCGACGACTGGTTAAATATAATTGGGTTGGTGTTTACTTCAAGCTCACAAACTTGATTTAAAGAATCGGTAACATCCCACAGGCAGTAAATGATTGTTTAAATGACAATAAAAACCGATGTAACTACAAGCTAACAACAAAAATACTATTGAAAATAGTAATAACTATAATAATAACATTTATTACAAAATCGGCAACAATAGATTCTTGTGAATACTACGTTACATAGCAAAATTAATAGTCAAATAGGGCTTTCACTTGTTAAGTACTGCAATCACTATCATACTAGTAATAAATTCACTACACAAATAATCCTTTGTAAATTCAATCCAATCAGGTCAGTTTATAACTAGGGAAAGAATATTGCAGATTGGAAATTCAGAATGTAATCGCCAAGAATCATCTGATAAATATCTTGATAACTATGAATAGTAAAATTATATGTATGTCAAAGAACAACATTTTAGTTTTTAGTTTTAAATAAATTTTTAAATAACTTTGCAGAAAATGAACAGATTAGCTTGTTTGTTACGATATCCAAGACGTTTTATATTTAATGATACATTTCCTACAAACGGGTTGTGAAATATTGCCAGATTCTAAAAAAATGCTGCCCTATTTTATTCAAAGATTTTATAATAAAATAGATTTATAACTTATCAAAAACGCAAACTAAACAAAAAATTTGATCCAAGAAAGTGTTAAACAGGGAGACATTGTATCATTACAAATGCGTCACTTTGAATGCAGTCTTGTCGCTTGTTAAAATTTGCCCTGCTTACATGTGATCGGATATGATGTTGCAATTTAAATCGATTCATAAATAAACTTTTCTTTTGGATAATTGTAAGCATATTAAATGAAATATTGTGTAACTTAACTTTCTAGTCTTTAATCATACGTTGCGCAAATTCGAACGTACAGTTCAAATACCCGTGACAATGAAGTTTAATCAAGAATGTTTTTATTATTTATTTGAGAATCGTATGCTTGATCAACGTCCTTCCTTTGATTTCACACACACACATATATATATATATATATATATATATATATATATCTATATATATATATATATATATATATATATATATATATATATATATATATATATATGTGTGTGTGTGTGTATGTGTGTGCGTGCGTGATTTAAATAATATCGGCTATGGGTTTTCAGCGTTTGGTTTGGACAAAATTGTATTTGGATTACAATCCTTTTAATCGGTACAAAACGCTTGATATATATTGTATTACTTTCTGAATACCATAAATTACTTAAGTAAAGTTTGCAACTTTGAGATAAACAACATTTCCATTGTATCGAAACAATTATGCAGCATAACATTACCGCAATCCGTCAAACATGGTGACGCGTTTGGACCTTCAATGGTCATCAGCAGAGCACAACGTAGACAGATTAACGAAGATTATTTTATTTTCCATATGTAAGTTATGAAAAATCACGTTTCTATCTCCCACTCCTGTTAGTTTCGCAAATCTTGTACTTAACTACAAATGTCGACTCAACAATTTTATTCAGGCATTAACATAATATTTTACAGTTCTACCACTGGCGTGATGTGTAAAGCATCGAAAAATCCTTGATTGCATGGTTGGTGACATCAATACTTTAAATCAAGTTAATTTGATTGAGATAAACGCCAAAACCATTGTCTACCCAGTGCAGAATATAGAAAAACAAACGTTATTGGCACTTAGTGACCGTTTCCAAATTCGAAATTCAACACTGAAGCAGGAATACACCCTTTGATTGTTTTGAAAGTTAGCCTTAAACAATAGAACGAGTGTCGTTAAATTTGTAGAATTTAGCTAATCAAAGATAACAACAAAATTCTATCCTTAGCATTACTGATACAAAAATGGCATTAACTAAATTACACATTAAAGTGGGCGCGCAAAAATATGGATAGTAATGAGGCCTGTAAATTTCTATGTTTAATTTCTTAGTTGGTTTCAGACGTTTTCACCTCAAAGACGAATTTTAAATAAGCTTATTTTATCTCGGTAAATATATGTCATTGACCTCGTAAATACAGTGGAAGACATTTAAAAAAACAAAATTTAGTATAAATGCTGATCTATAGAACGACCTCGATATGTATTTTTTTCATAATATTTCTATAAGTAGGTTAAATTTGCTGCCTTTTATGAGCAAATGTGAACACTTCTACTTCTAATACACTGAATTACATCAGCTAATATATTGATGTTTCACTGTCGCTTAGAAATGCATTTCGTAGTTAGTTGCTGGCTTCGAATGAACACTGGGAAATCTGTTCTTGATGTAGGATTTCTAACGAAAATATTTGTCCTCTATTCATTGTTGTGCTTGTTATGAGAGGTACTTACAGTGCTTTAGTGCGACCCAAATAGAAAAATGCGCCATGTAGGCACAAATACACACGGACACACGCATAATAATAGCGAAACAGTTCAGCCATCAGTGACTAAAGGCTTATTAATGGCATTTAAAATCGCAGTTGCGGCCTTTAAACAGCCACATATCCCTATACAATCAAAAAGTCGTTTAGTCTAAGAATAAATTGCAAAATATATTATGAAATAAAGAATTTAATTTTACGAAATTTCTTCTACTAGTACTAGAAAATCTTTTAAGCATTTACATGACGTGCAATCAAATACGCTGCCCTGGCTTCAGGAAAACCTGTTCTCATAAATTTATTACTCTATTTCCACGGAAAATTTACTTTTCCCGACAAGTAATAGGGAGGTACATGATAATGTGGCCAACAGTTGAAAAAAAAACTACACCGGTCGTCTTTCGGAAGCTTTTGTAAAATTCTTTTACATTAGAAAGAAAACGTATATTTTTTTAGATTTAACTTAATTTTGGATGTTAAAACAAATTTTAAAATTAAAAATAAATTCAAATCTATTAGTCAAAATTTATAAAGCTAATTTTATATTGAAAAAAACAAACGTCAATGCTTGTCAAAAAATGCTTTTTAGAAATTTTGTTGTTTCACTATAAAACTGCTTGCCTATAATGTTGCTTATGTAAAGCGTTTTCTATCATATTTTAAAGATCCAGAATGAAATCTTGCATGCAAATACACAATTAATTATGACATAGCTAATTTTTCTTTTCTATCAGAATAAGATAACTTAGTTTATATTTGTATGTCTTTAAAGACATAATTATTTAAGAAAAATAGAATGTGCCAATGGAAAGCGTAAATATAATGAAAAATTTTGCTAAAATCTGTTATGTGTTCAATGAGCCACCTAATTAGAGAAATTTTATTATTTATATTTGCTTGGGACAGCAATGCATTACTATCGCTATCAAGCAAAAGCACTATAAAAATCATTGAAATTCATTTAGTAAAACTTCTTGTGTGTTAGTCAAGATTATAAACGTTTAAAACCAGGAATCAATTCGTATAATAGGTTTTAAGTCATACAATGTTTTCATGCCTTCATGTACAGACGCGTTTCAGCCTACCTTGATCATCTTTAGAGCTTCTTAGTTAACTAAATTTTGTATCACTTCGTTTGTCATGATTTTACTCTTGGGGCATTTGAATTACTTTGCCCCCTACATAACTGCTGAAAACGTAATTGATTTCGTCATTGAACATGATAAGAATGTAACAACCATAAGCTTGTGAATGCACTTGCTCTAACGTATTTAACATTTTCTAGATATATTAGCAATATTTGTAATTAAATTCTCCTTCAATTATCTAGTATTTAGGGAATTTAGCACCATATCAATTCCTGCTTCGATATACACTTTTCTCTTGTTACAGATTGGAATTGGGTCTCTCGATATTTGAGTTGAAACAAACCACGTTCAATTTCATGTAGTCAATATGTTTTACATGTTTTTATTCTGCCAAAACACATAAAATACACACACATACACACACACACACACATATATATATATATATATATATATATATATATATATATATATATATATACTGTATGTTTTATAACGCTTTCTCGTCTAAGCCACTATTTTAACGCAAAATCGAAAGATGACGCTTAGATATTTATAAAACCGGACAATGACATTTTCTAGAAATATCCTCCTATTTGTAATATTTCTTATTTGATTTTTCTATTCCATGCGGGATAGAAATGCCTTTTTTTCAGATATGATTTTACGAATTATTATTTGATTATTTTCTATTGGGTCTCTGTACTATTTCGTTTATCCTTTTATTGTGTAAATAATATTGGCACAAACAAATTTGGCACTGAGATCTTCAGTTTGTTCTCCATTATAGAACATTGGTTAAGCTGGTGGAAGTTTTTTAAAATTTATTTAATGTCCCGGATGGCACTTGAAATTTATATAATTTACAGCTATTCAAAATTAGCATTTCTTTAATCTTATTATTGAAATTGCATGCTCCAATTGGAATATTGCTTATTTAAATGAAAACTAATATGGACACTACTCCAAAAGCGTAATTTATACGACATTAAACAAATACTGACCAAATTTACAGTTTGCATACAGAGGCCTTTCGGCCTCTATGGAAACCTTAAAATATGCTGGAAACTTAATTGATTAAGACTCAACCACAATTATATTTGATGCTTTCGGAAAACAAAGGCAAATATCATTAAAATTCATTAACTATACATCGTATTTGAGTATATGGTCCTTTTTATTTAGGCTACTAATGTCACAACATATAGTTAGCTGTTTGATATTGCGTAATAGCATTTTCATCCTGTTCTGTTGAGGACTTGTAAAAGGCCAAGTGCGTTAACGCGTAAAATTGATGGTAGGCTTGCTTTGATTAAAAAGTTTGTAATTATTGTTTTATTCATATTTCCATTTTTAGTTAAATACTTCATGTCACTGTCCTCACAATCGATTATTTATTGCATATTAAAAGTTTATAATGTTAAGATAGATGGTTAGAGTCGGGTCTTCGCGTTTTATAATTTATTACAAATCCGCGAGTTTTTTAATTCTGTTTTTAATATTCTCTAACGAAACCTACTGATGATATCTTTCTTGCTATTCTACCATTTATTATACTAATAGGATAGAATATTATAAATATGTATGGTTTATAAAGATTAAAAAATGAAGACTGATTTTGTGTCTTCGACGCGTGCTTAACTGAAATGCGGGCATGTTAAATAGATTGAAGTCTTTTGGTTACATTCTGACTCAAATGAAATCATTCATGAGCTCAGTTACTAGACAAGCTGGTCAAATATTTCATATATTTTTCGAGGATAATGAACAAATACCACTACAATTACGCATAGATATATTTGCTTAATTTTTGAGAAATTTATGTTAAACATTTTCTTATGTTAATTGGTCGAATGTAGAACAATAAATTTTTTTAACTTTATTATTCTTCGTCAACTCGAACGTATGGCATATTTTTAAAAAAATAATAAAAATATTCTAAATGAATCACGTGCATCACTGTGCGACCACTTGGATTAAGCTTCTGAAAAATAATATTGGTAAACTATGATAGAAAATATGTAAACCAGTTGGCCTTAATAGGAAAAACTGTAGAAAATAGGGCGCATAATGTGGAAAATATTTGTTTGAAGTAATATAATGTGCTTTGTTCTGAACACTTATTCAATAAAAAAATGTTAACATGACGAGTCCAACCAGTACCAAATTGCAAAGTAGTCTGATTCTTCGTTTACTGCGTCATTGGTACGATAGTCATTGCTTGGATCTTACACATTTAACCAAAATACACCAGAATGTGAAGGCCTTAAAAATTGCGAATCATAGCCAAACTTTGTATTGAATAATAGACTATGGAGCTACCCATATGAACTTCACGATCTACGCTTAACTTATCCGTTAGATTGCATTTAACCATCATTTGTTGACGAACGTTTCTGAAGGAATTTCTTATTCCAAAAATTAAACATCCATTGAAGTACATTTGTATACTTTAGCTAATTACACAATTATTTGCCATTGACAGATAGACGTTAGTCAAAGAGAATTGCCCACGTTGACATAGAATCAACTCATTTAGGCACGTTACTCAATCGGGCAATGTAGCACAACTACGCTGTGCTACACTAACCAACGTGGTTTACCCTTTCATGGTCATAAATATAGCAAGAGTCTTAATTTAGTAGGGACAGCCGAGCCAAGTGTACTACTGCCAGAGTCACAGTTGGATTGTACTGTTTTAGAAATTGTCTTTGTAAGAGCTTCTATTTACCGTAACGTACGTTAGTTTTCTATTATGCTCATTTGATAGTGAAGGAAATTTTAAACGCGTCAATTCGTACTTTTGGTCGAGATTTAACTATGTTTCTTGACTAATTAAATAAACTAGGCGTCAATCATAATGACGATTTGATATCACTCACCAAGTAAGATTATTTAAAAGACCTTAAATGTTCTCCAAATCTACAAATGTCTTAATCAAAATGCTACAAAATCTAGCAGTATTACTAGTATCTTATATATAGAACTTCATACAATGTTAATTAATACATCGTTTAAAAATGATATAGCATCATTCTGCTCTGATTATGAAGATAGGAAGCGAAATGTGTCTGTGCATGCAACTAATGACAGCTTTTTTATTTATTGCCACTGGTAAGATCAAATGGGATTATTTCTTATTTGATGTAGGCGAACCCCAATGAAATAGTTGTTGTTATCGCCCACACAATCAATGGTTGCTTTATTGTACAAATACGACAATTTCGGTGGATCCAAAGAAATTCTGACTGCCGGTCTCTCCAGTCAAGCACAACCTATGCTAGGCCACTGGAATTGTGAGCCACATATCTTATTTATTAACGTTCATATGAATTTCTGTTTGTTCCTCGTTAGTCAGTCATCCATCGCTGTCGGGTGATAAACATGGAGAGTTAATACGCGACATAATGTATGGCTGGTAAAAGTTTTTCTCTTTTATGGTATTGCTGACACAAAATGTGATTTGCATTTACCTTAATTTCGCAAATTTGAATTAAATGGGCGTTAATAAATTTGTCGAACTAAAAGGGATGTATAAAAAAATTAGCTCTTTTTAAAAATATTAACATTTGATTTACATTACTAATCTGATATAGGTGTCCCTGACGGAGTTTAACTGAAATTGCACACCTAGTTTTCTTTTTGAAACAGAACTATTACCCAATTTCTCTTCAAAGATTCTCATATAGTGCCTTAACTTTTCATTCGCTACAGATTAGCTTTAGCTACAGAGGAGATTAAAAAGACTATATATTCGAAAACAAAAGGACTACTCTTTTTTTAATCCACGATTTTAACCTAAAATACTAATAAAAAATTGTGGATTTTTGGTATTGATTTATTACTTTGGAGCTAGTTAGACGTTACTGACTGCTTACCCACATTGCGAGTTAACCAGCAAAATATATACATAGCTAACGCGTAGAATCAGTAAATATTTTCTATTTAAAGGGCAACAACAGGTGAATTATTAATATGCCAACCGATATACTTGTCAAAATAAATCTCAATCTTATATCCATACGAAAAAGAAATTTCCCAATAAACACTGGTTACTTTATTCTTTATATGCAAACAAATGGAAAAATTAGCTAGAAAATTGTTTTATTCATTTGTAAATTTGTTTTACTTCTGTGCTTCATACGGTTGCTTTATACTGCACAACGTCTGCTTGCACAAGGAAACTTTTCTACCTAATGCGCCATAAATACGCAGTTAAATTAAACAAGCCTATGCATTAATAATAATAATAATAATAATAATAATAATAATAATAATAATAATAATAATAATAACAACAATAATAATAAGCAATGACAGATTTTGCTCTTTGAAATTTTTGAATTTGCGCCAGCCTATCTGTATGCCAAATTACCACAATGAATATATTATGCCAAATATAACCTTGATTATGGACAAACAAAAAACAAAATTTTATATAATTAAATGAACATTGGTTGCGCGGGCGGTGATAATAATTACTATAATCAAGGTTGCAATCTTGATTTAAACACCTGACCCTTTCTATACATACATTTGTCAGTATAATTTAAAATTGTTTAGTTTCGAAAAGAAAATTCATCCAGTAGACTGGTTTCGTCCTTATTGAGAACAAATCAAGAACCGTCCTGAATTTTCCGCAAACAGGGATCGAACCTGGGTCTGTCTGCTTCTGAAACTGTTGCTCTAACCAATGAGTGTCCCTATGGTTGGATCGTTCTCCATGTAGCGTGGTGTCTGTTCCATAATAGCGGATTTTGCATGGTTAGTTGGAACGTGGGGATCAAATGGTTGCCAGATAGGCGCCACACTGAGGAAAGGCAAACCGAGAAACATTATTTAGTATATAACGGAAAATTATTCTGGCTGCGCGGCAGGGTAACTCAGTGGTTAGAGCACAAGTTTCTGAAGTAGACGTATCCAGGTTCGGTCCCTGTCTGCGGTAAATTCAGGACAAATCGAGATGAGTTCTCAAACGGACGAAATTGGTCTACATGATGAATAGCCTTTGTGGGACAGATTGGCTCAATGATTAGAGCTCTAGTTTGCGACGTAGACGTGCACAAGAGTTTCCAATACGGACGAAACCTGCCTACTGGATGAATTGCCTATTCAACACTATACAATTCTTAGTTTACACTAGCAAATAAGTGTACAAAATAGGTCAGGTGTTTAGATCAAGATTGCAGACAAATGCTTTTACAGTTGCTGTGATACTTCATGGAAGAATGAGTAATTTACTAAATTTACACTGAACAGCTCAATCCAGTGAACGTTAATCTTATGGATCGCAGTATTACTACGTCAATGCAGCTGAAACGTGGTGTCAATTAACAAATCTTGTGTTCAGAGCAGATCTTCCTGATTCTGTTTGCTAGGTTGTTTACTAAGTTTCTTTTGTGGGATTTTGGCACACTACTGTTGTAGTGAATGTATGGTCCGGTGAAAGTGGATTTTCTATGTATGGCCAGTGTCAAATATCCGTTTGCTTCTCGAGTGAGTTTGATGTCAAGGAAGGGAAAACTGTCGTCTTTCTCTACCTCGAGAGTGAATTTGATGTCTGGATCGACTCCATTTGCTTGTTTGAGGATTTCGGAAGGGTCTGCTGCTTCTGAGATGAACAACAAGATATCATCTACATACCTTTTGTAGAGTGCGCACTGGCCAATTATACCTTTTAGGCTCGTTTTTTCCAGGTGATACATGTATACATCTGCCAGGAGGGGTGCGATGCAACTTCCCATAGCTACACCATTGATCTGGCGGTAGTATATCCCTTCGAATGTAAATTGCACGTTTTTAGTACATGCTAATATGAGGTCTTTGATGTCATTGGTGTCTATAGGGAAGTCAAAAAACTCATTTTTGATGAGGTCACACAAGATCTCCGTTGTCTTATCCAGTGGTATGTTTGTAAATAAGGATGAGACGTCAAGCGAGACCATTTTATTCTGTAGGATGTTCTTCCCCTTCAATTCATTTGCTAGTTCGAAGGAGTCCTTGATAGTGTTAGCGTTTATGATGCTCCGTATTGGTTCAAGTAGTTTGCAGAGAAACTTGGCTGGTTTATGTTGTGGAGCGTTGATCATTGACATAATGGGCCGCATCGAAGGGGCTCCTGAGGCTGTCACGGCTTTATGAGTTTTTGGTTTGCCGTACAATCTTGCGGTGTTTGTTCCGACTGGTTTTGCTTTTTGGATGTCTTCTGTGAGTTTTGATCTAATCTCGGAGTCAGCCGTCGATGTTAGAACATGTTTTTCCATCTTTTTCAAAATTGCATTAATTCTTGATTCGATATTCGTTGAATCATCTTTCTGTTTGATGTCATGCTTAAATTTAGATTTGTGATGTCTGAGATCTTGTCATTATTGTTTTGATAGCTTGAGAATTAACCATTTGTGCGCATTGTTCACTGTTACATATACAAGTGCTATTTTTCCCAGTATAGTTGATCGTTTCACCTCGTTGCGCAAAGTTTTCACGTGGTAACAACGCCAGTGTTGATTGCAGTGTTAAATGCTCACATTGTTTGGAGACTTCTGTCATCGTATGCGCCTCTGTTATTTCCACTTCAGTTTGTTGCCAATCCGATTGTACGTTTGTTGATTCTAGTCGAGGGCCTGTTTGTTCTTGGCTGGATACTAGTAGATTGTTGTTGAATTTTGTTATTCCTGGCCAGTCGATAAGGATATCATGTTGATGAAACTTTGAATATATATATATATATATATATATATATATATATATATATATATATATATATATTTGTGTGTGTGTCTGTGTGTGAATATTAAATACTGCGTCTCTAGTAAAATACTAGTTCGAAAAGGACCGAAGTCAGCCTAAAATATTGTAACCCTATTTAAAAATGCATTTCCTGATTATTGTCGACTTATCAGTAGGAGTCAACACTACGTTCGACACCCACAATATAGGTCAAGTAATTTTTCAACTTGGAATTTACTGGATTCTGTTTACACTTCTCATGTTATTTGAATTAATTTGTTACTAGTTACGTAATTCTTAATACATATCTATTGTTACACATTGTGTAAACACACATTACAAATGCGATCCGCAATATTTTATTGACCATTAACTGATTAGTAATTAAGAGGTTGCCCGTAGCTATATCTGCATAGGATGAATAACAGCATGTACATTTATATTTTACAGTGCGTTGCTTTGGATTCTATGCCACTTATTTGTGTAAATCTGCATTGTTAAAATGTTGAAATTTAAAAAAAATGCATTCAGTTAATGGTCTGCCAACACGACAACTATTTGCATAACTGCATAAAATCAAGCATAATAACACGCAGGTGTGACGTAATTTGCATTTTTGTTTCAAACACCCGAATTTCTCATTAAAGTAATAATTTGCAAATAGATAAATGGTTCAATTATTGTGTAAGTTTGCAGAAAGTTTATTATTACCTTCTAACGGTCCAAAATGTTAAAATTTACTGCAAATGAAATATTCCTCTGCATTCTCTTTTGCACGTGTAGAATTAATTAGACAATTACTTAGTCTCAATTTATCTTCCTTTTATAATAGGATATTTATTTTTAGTTTGCATGCATTTAAAATGTTTTCGCTTTTGCATTTTAATTTGCGTAAACGCATTGAAACGAAGGGTATACTAGAAGAAATAAAATTTATGATTCTTTATTTCTTTGCTTCATTATCGTCGGAGATTATTTTTAACTACCCTTTCGAATTTAATGGATTTGTAGTTATTTCATAGCATTCATATATTTTAATTCATAAATTAAATGTATGTGCATAATATAAAGAGCCTATTTCAATTCATCCATTTATATAGGACTATGTGCGATTGATAATTTTACATAATAAGTTAAATTTTTTAAACAATTTTATAATCGTAAAAATTTATTTAAAAAAACTGCGTTTGACTTACAGTTGGACGATCTCATGGAAACATTTTTCAAACGTAGGCATTTCAACAACATTGATAATTATTGCATGGCAATCATATGCACTTCAACTTGGAATCACTAACTTTTACAAAATGCGTTAAAATTTATTTATTCTCTGAAAGAAAAGGTTTAGTGCTATAAATGTCTCTAGTATACAATGGAGAATATTAAGTTGCATTTCCAATTTATGATTCATTGTTCGTCATTAAAGCTTTAAAATTATCTTTATTTTTAGTTTTAGCATTATCACTCCAAAATGAACACTAATATGTACTGTTTTGTCTGGTTTCGTCCCATATTATATTTATATGTGTTATATTTTACAAAGTCTTTTTGGCAACTTATCTTGCGAAAGTTTTGTGCAATATACATTTTAATTTATTCATATTTCAGTTTTAAAGAGATCTAAAGGTACCCAACAAGTTGCTACAGGAGAAAGAGTAGTAATCTTTCATCATAAAGCAAAAAAGCTTCAAAATGATTTTCTTATTAAGAAGATCAACTTTTATGAGAGAAAAATGAGAGTTCACAACAGCTATGGATGAGTAAGCACATTTGGATACCACAACTCGGGTACCTTTGCAGACAAGCTTCGTTAGTTGAGCAGGATTAAGTTAGATTGTTTACGCAAGTATCTGATACACTATTATGATAGGACCAATTTAGATTATTGTACAATGCACATATATTTTACGATGAGCTGTTATAAATGTTTGGTATACTGTCATGTTGTGTTTTTCTCGACGCCATACTTTACCTAAATTTAATAAAGTACATGTGAGTCAAAATCAATGCCTATTAAAAAATCATTTTTCCGTTTATCTATTCAATATTTTTTAAAACCTTTAGTTTAGAAATTTAGCACATATTTGCACCGATATAGACAATTAAGAATGGTGATACATGCTTCCATTAAAGTCCGATTTCGCGTCAGGCATCCTGCTATTAACATATTCTAAAAGACTTAAGCTAGCGATCTGTTTATGTTTCTTTATAAACTCATTAAAAAGAATTTTTCGTTATTACGCAATAAGTAGGTCATAAAACAGTTTATTATCTAGTTTATAAATTAAGAATGTTTTACTCCGGCATAAGAAGTGAATTTGTATTTACACGTTTCTTTACTTGCTAAAACACACAAAACCACACCCACCACACAGACACACACACACCCATATATATATATATATATATATATATATATATATATATATATATATATATGGAGGACTTTAAACATTGATAAAGATAAAAAAGAACTTTATAAGATACTAGTACTGTTTATTTCTCAAGAACCTAAAGCTAAACATATTTTCAAATTTTCAAAATTCAAGCCCAGCAGAAATTAGAACATGGGACAGTGAGATTATTTACTTTTAGCTAATTGCATCCGATTTCTTCTTAACGCGCACCCTTGCTTTTTTGCTATCATTAATCTACCTGTAATTTATTAATTCACAGTGCTCCACAAATTGTCCGACCATTTCTGCTATCATTAAGTGTAACTATTATCCAATGGCATTTGCGACAAAATTCGATTTAGCACAATATATTCATTCAGCGTACTTTCAACCTAATCGTTTAACCTCTGCTAGGTTGGTCTACAGTAAAAAGGCGACTACATATACAGGAATCTTACTTTATAATTTTTTTGGTCGACATTGATGGATCTTTGACTGCTGGGAAATTATAATACGTTACCATAAGTAACATGCGCTGTTGAGCTTCAACAAATTTTACACATCTTCTGCTCGATATAGTATGTCAATTTTTTTCCTTAAGTGGAAAAAATAACGTCAAGGATATCGCCTAGATTATAAATGTTACATTTTCTCATTACTATGATCTTATACTGTTTATAAAATAAAATGAAAAAGGAAATCACTAATTTTCTGAGAATTTCAATAGTACTTTAGTTTTGCAAGTGAATTATTTTTCCATCGAAATGTTTGCATTTATGCAGATTTTTTTGAGCACAATTAAAAATTGCCTGTTCAAATTAGTGCACTTAGCATATCCAAATTTCAGATGTGATATTAAGCCGTACAAATTAACTTTAACCAAGTTTATATTTTCAATACGAGTTGGTGTGTCGTCAGAAGTTTATTTCAATAAAAATTTGAATGCTACCCCAATTTCAATATTACGATTATTAGTGAAATAAATAAATAATAACGAATTATCGACGGGATCAATTTATCGATATCTTCATTCGGTCGGTGAAACACATGATCATCAATATCACTCGAAAATTACTCATTTAATTAAAAATTAATTTCGTTCATTTTCCCAAATTGTCGTTTTCAAAATTACTGGCAAAAATAACGAACTTAGCCCATCGATACAGGAGAACTTTTGATTTACGTATAGATTTTATTGACTTCTATTAAATAGAAGCTTTTATAACAAGAACATCAACAACAACCACGACAAAAATAAAAACAACAACAATATTAATAAATAAAAAATAATTGTGATAATAATAATAATAATAATAACAATTATTATTATTATTATTATTATTATAATTATTATTATAATTGTAAAGCACTATTATTTGATTGATATTATTCTTGAAAGTGTTTTCCAATGGAAGAAAAGAAAAATGTTTAATTTTCGCGTGAAATAATTATAGTAAAATGTCCTATCATTCCTTGCACTGTATTATATAGATCTATGGAATTAATTCGCCAGATAATCTGTTGCCAAGGTATTCTTCATGATTTTCAATTTACTATTAAGTGCCCTCATGAAAGTAAAATAATATCTTGATTTACACATTCTTGAGAAAAATACTAAAGTTTGTAATGCTTGTATATCATAAATCGTCCATTTTTTCCTTTGCAAAAAAACTGAGATTTAAAAGATATATATGTTAGTGAATTTGTATATATATATATATATATATTTACATATATATATACTGAATTATGTTATAAACACTTTCATTTGTTCACTTGTAAACCTGTGCACATTCAGCGCATAACACAATCCGTTGTTATCAAATGCATATGTTAGATCAAAAAGGTAAATACTCAGTGATAAGTTTATGCTGATTTATTCAATAAGTCTTTATTTGATTCTTATTGTTTTCTTATTAAGGAAAAAACTTGCTATGAGATAATTATGTACGTATATATATATATATATATATATATATATATATATATATATATATATATATATATATATATATATATATATATATATATATATATATAATTAAATCATTGAATACGATTGAAAATGAAACTAATTTATTTGATATGCTGCGATCTTTCATATACCACGAAGTTGGAGCCATAATTTATGCGACCGCGGATTTGAACTGGGAACATTTACTTCAGTCATACAACTCATTGTTTGTGCCATGAATGATGCACACGTCTAGCCACACCAAAAAATTTTTGATCCAGCATAATTTTTTATAATAATTGAACGAAATGCGTCAAATCATATTAGTGATGATAAAATTAGTTTGTTTAGAAAATAGTTAAAATTGGTAGTTGCTTTTACTTTAAATTCACTTTATCTTTAAATATAATATTCATTGACATATGTGTAATCAATCATGTCTAAAGCCGATAATATGGCCGAGCGCAATATCAAAAGTATTTCACAACAAAATTAAATACGCGTGTGCTGAAAGATATAACAACTAATTATATAAGAGGTTTTTAACAAAAAACATTTTGTCAAGATAATACTTTAGGTTTAAGCCAAGCTATACTGTAATAGATGCAGATAAAAAGTGTAAATAAATTGAATAACCTTTTTATGACTTATTTAAATTGAGCTATTTAATTAATTAATTATTTGGTGTTTGTTCTGCTGCGGCTCACGACTAACCAACATTATTTCCATATACAAATATGCATAAGTTAGTCAATAAGAGCATAAGTTGACTAGTTTATCTTACCTAAATTAATATTTAGTGACTGCCCATGATTTATTGTGTTCAAATATTATTCAAGACCAAAGATTCACCTACCAAATTGGATATATATATATATATATATATATATATATATATATATATATATAATTTAATTAGCATTGCGTAAGTTAGCAAAGGCAATTCTTCTTGTGGACTGATTTTGCCCTTATTAGTAACTCTCTAAGTACTGTCCGGAATTTTCCGCAGATGACACTCGAACTGGGGCAGAACTGCTTTGGAGTTGAGACTCCAGCGACTACGCAACGTCTGCCCGTACTACACGGAATTTGAAGGTATATATTAACTTATGTTTTTCTTGAGTCTATTTAGAAACCTTAGGTCTTGAAGTTCATATTCACCACTCCCGATTTCACATTATAAAACTTAGCCAAATATCAAGCTAGAATGTTGAAAATCTAACCTAAATGTTTAACAAGTATGCTATGTGCAAGTTTGAATTCAACGTAACATTATATAGAAGCATATCGGGTAAATTTAATAAATAGTTCTATGAAATTTACAAATATCAGAGTCTATTTATTTATTTCTTTAGCTGATCTACATATTTTGATTATAAATTTTATCTTTTAAACTTTTTAAATATTGTTCATCTTTTAAATAGATATATACTATTGGTAATAATTAATACAATATTAAGTAAATGTCTTCTATTTTAATGATATAATATTCGAATTAGTTTTAGTTAGCGTGAATAAAAATAAATACCGAAGCCTGTTGAATCTCTTCTTGTGAAAATATATTCTGTTCGTGGACAATTCATTTTCGTCCGATACAATAAAATTTTTAAAAAAATTTCTTCATCGCGCAAGGTAAGGCAGAGACACTCATTTCTCTACAAAAAATACACGCTTAAATGAGTATATTGCATGAATCTTCGATGATAATCAAATTTTTCATACCGGCTGTCTAATTTAAATTATCAAATATATTGTGGGTGTAAGTATTTTGACATTTTATGCTTTAAATTTGTATTTCGTCTCTGCATTAACGTCAATATAGGGAAAAATTTAAAAAAATAATCGTCTTTTACTCTAGACTTATCTGTAGTGCATAATTAAAAATATAATGGTCAACGCCTGTTGAACCATAAAAAGTTATTCTATCATCGTAAGGCACACTTTCCCACAAAGTATGACTTAGTTGTTATAAGCTAATTCTTTGCTATCGTTGGTAAACTTAACCGGCTAATCCGGATAGAACTACTGTCTCCCTTCACGTGAATATATCAATATTAACAATTAAGGGATTTTTTATATGATTTTGAGACATAATTGGTAAAATTTTGTCAGGATGTTGAGTCACATCCTTCACCTCTAAACATAAAATTTCTAAATGGACGATGTGTTCATGTACGAGCACTCGAATACAATGGGAAATGCAATAAATATGTATGTAACTCAGTTTCTACTCATTATTGACATTAATTCATGCGTTAATTAAATAAAGTACGTAAATATATACGTATAGTTTATAAAACTCATAACTTGAGCGTTCTAAAATACAGCGCACACATAGTCATTAATACAGAAGTTCAACATAAAATTAACTAGAGTCTAACGTTAGAACTAACCGAGCAATTTAAAAACAATAAAATATAGGCATACTAAATATGTATATATATATATATATATATATATATATATATATATATATATATATATATATATATATATATAACTTTGAAGGGCAGGGTTTTTCGGAAGATCAGCTCCATTGTATGGCATTCAGTAATCTTTTATTTTTAATACTTTCTTTCGTCAATATTTGTCTTGTATATAGATTTAGACATTTTTCGGCAATACGAAATCAATGTATTATATTATGATCAATTGCACCAGAAAGAAATATCATTAATAATTTTAACAATTAGTACTAATACACCAGAAACCATGCTTTATTAAGTGAGTAAGCGTTTTCACTACGTTGCATGTTCTCTTCCATGAATACGTTATCAAAAATGTCTTCATTAACACGCACATAGGCAACAAAAGGCCACTTGCATTATGGAATTGTAACTTCTGTGTTGCCTTTTTTGTGATCATGGAACCATCCATGATATTTTGTTCGGAAAAATGGGCACGAAACATCAGGAAATTGTTTAATTAATTAAAAGTGCATTATTCTTGGATATACAATTCTCTGTTATTTTTTCAAATTTGTAACAATTTAAATTTTTGATAGTGATTATAATAATCTGTTTCATTGGTTTGCGCTCTAGCTAAAATTATTCATTTACACACCCATACATACAGATATATAAATAAATTAATTAATATATATATATATATATATATATATATATATATGACTTGAATAAGATTATTTTGGAGTCTAGTGAAATATTTATGGAAACAGGACTACCAGGTCGATAAATTGTAAAATAAATTTAAACTTCTTTAAAGTTCTTGCAAAGTATGTTCTCGAAAAATATTTGTCCAAAATAGAGAAAATAAGATTAGTACTTCTAAAATTTGACTAAATTACTTCTAGGATTTGGCAAAAATTTTTACCTTTATGGTAATGTGATTTGCATTTGTAATCAGTTTAATGAATTTTCTGAAAGAATGACATTGTAGGCAAGTAAGGCTCACTGACCTGTTAAAGTATAAGTATTGGAATTTTAAGTTCATTTATATATAAAATTATTCACTTTAACATATATTTTTGCATCCTACAAAATACGAATTTCTTGCATAAAATTTATTATTATTCGTGTTTAAATTCTGTAGACGAAAAATATGTTCAACTTCATTTTTTAGATATAATAGAAATTTGATACTTTTACATGTCGTAAAATATATTCATGCCTAATTGAAAAGCTAAATTATTCGAATTTCCATTAACCAATTTTTTTCTTTTTTTTTGCGGTCACGTTTGTCGTGATCTGAAAGTCTTTTGATATTTGAACACGTGGAATATTCTAAATTTTATATATTTTCTCGTCAATGTATAAGAAATACGTTTAATCGTGTAGATGATTTGTGATTAATCGTTTTAGGTTTTATACAGCAAAATATATTGTAAGCGTTATATGCTTAGTATGTTTAAAGATGTATAATGACATAATTTTACTCTTGATATAAAAAATTGAAATAACGCTTGTTTTGAGCTAATAAAATTATCCTACAAACAAGACTAAAGAGTTGATGTCGGAAGCACCTAATAGTCGAATGTATTTTAGTACAGTTACTCTAAGTAAACTAGATATTTTTTCGAAATGATGCCTTATGTATAATGAATATTATGACGCATTCAAAGGATTGAAGAAACTCGACATATTATGTAAACGCCTTTTGAACTACCACAAATAGCTAGTTCTTCTCATAGTTTATTTTCTATAATGCAGGCCTGCTCGCGTCTACCCAATACTGATGGAACCACTGTCCCAGTACTATTGAAGAAGTAATAACTCAATAAGACTATTATTAATAGGATTTTGAGATAGTATTTATGAACTATTGCTGGCATTTATAGCCTCCTCATATACTTCTTCAACAATTAATTGAATAAACGGTGTATAGAAAACGTTTTTGCAATTTATTAAGTAAACCAGAACTTCACACACATTAAAGCTACAAATAGTGTCTTCGTGGATATTTCTTTTTCTCTTCGCCAATCTAAGTTATTTCATAATGGAGGAATCGCTTAAGAAAGAGCATCACAGTATATAACCATACTTCAAAATTCTAATTGTAAAATCTAATTGATATTAATAACACTTACTATTTTGGCGGTCAAATAAACCAAAATTCGATATTAACACTTACCTCTCACAACCGGAATCAAAATGAGCTCTCAGTTCAAGCGATAAATGCATGAAATTGGTTGAACCAAAAATGATGCCTGGAAATAATTTCCATGTGCGTTCAAACAATAGGTTCAAAAAATATATGCATGTAGCAAATGATAGACTGTATACAAATTAAATAGTTTGAGTTTATATAAAGTCGTCAAACTTTACACCAATTAATTAACCGGTATGTTACGCAGTCATCGAGGCTTCTAGACTAATGTACATCGATGTAGACAGGCAGTCACGCTATCCAGCTGCAATAATACACGCCTTCATGATTTGCGTCTGTGTTTCTGCATACCAATATTTGAATATTTTATTGCAAAGCATAGTTATGATATAGCCGAGAGCCCTTAGGCAAACTGATTTTGTTAAATTAAAATGTAAAGATTAACATGAAATTAAGATTTGATGATAATATTTTGTCTACATATATTAAAAAATGTGATTAAATAAAAAAGGCTTGTTACACAATAAAAAGCCATTAATTTGCACAGTATATCATAAATGTGCACTGCGTGCAAATTCTTGAACTTTAAAATTTTAGAATTCATTATATTTTTCAATTTATTAAACGGCTGCTACATCCATTTGCCGAGGCTTTTTGTCCTGAATGATTTTACAATTCATCATCATATAATTTATGCTAACTATCAATAAATAGTTATCCAGGTCGGTTTAACAACGACTCAAATCTTGTTTTCAGGCTCTAAATTAACAAATTAACAACCATTTGTTAGCTGATTCAGATTAATAAGCGCCGTAGTTTAAATTTTCAAAGATATGAAATACTTATAAATTACAATAGTTTAATAAGCAATGTTTCGTCGATTAAAAAAGCGAATTACAAGAAATTTACTTCGAAACAATATTATTATTATTATTATTAATAATAATAATATTAATAATAATAATAATAATAATAATAATAATATGTAATAATAATAATAATAATAATAATAATAATAACAATAATAATAATAATAATAATAATATTAATAATAATAATAATAATAATAATAATAATAATAATAATAATAATAATAGCTAATAATAATATTAATAATAATAATAATAATAATAATAATAATAATAATAATAATAATAATAGGAATCATACTTATATCAATTGTGACAATAAGAATAGTAACAATAATTATAATTATTATTATAACTGTAATGCGAATCTGACAAAATATCAAAATTAAATTTCATAATTGTAATTTAAATAAATAATCGTGTTCTTTTCATTATTCTACTGTATAAAACCGTTATGTTTTAGGTCGCAATATAATGGTAATTTATTTAGCGCTTTTGTACCAATTTCCAGAAATTTTTTTTTTTATTTTTTAAAATTTTATGAATGACTAAACTGTAATAGATTTAATTAAAGCAAGTTGTTGGTAAAGCTATTAATTAGTATATACATGATACAAATTCAATGTTATTAAGGCGTTTTCATATATTATGTGACACTGCAGAGACCATGTAAACTAAATGACTTGCGTCATAAATCATTGGCCTCAAATTTCTACGATTGCCAATTTGAAATTCAAACTATTTGTTACATATAACATATTCCATTCTTGATTACTTTGCTATTTCCTGCTAGGACGTCTTGTGAGCCTGGGACTAATGGTACAGCTGGTAGAATGCGACTGATTTAAAATATCGCCATCAGAATAAAAAGGGTCTCTTTGACTGCTCAAAGTGACCAACTGAATTAAATATTAGAGCCATAGATTATAGACTTAATATTTCAACGATTGCCAGTTTAAGTTTCCGACTATTTATTACAAAGCACTTCTTCTATTCCTAATTATCATGTCATTTTCTCACTATGACGTCTGTTGATGATCGAACAAGCAGCACAGCTGGCAACTGCTCAACTAAACGAAATATTCGTACTGACTCTTTCTTTTAATCAAGTTTGCGAGCTTGAAGTAAACACCAATCCCATTGTAATTAACCAGTCGTCGAACAAAGTAACGAAACTACCTCCAGTCGCAACGCATTGACGGGTTTTGGCCTTCCATGATCGTCATCAGACTGCGACGGAAAACTGACTAGCGAGGATCAAACCGCATTGCATATAGATGGAAATCAAAATCAGATAATAATGTATCATATTGAAAATGAATTATTATTTTTGTGTAAAATAAATTTTAATACGTCTGTTAGTATAACGCATATTGCTTATCACTGAAATTTCGTGTTTTTAGAAACAAGTTGACCATCAAAGACTAATGCGTGCTATAGTAGATAGGTTGTTAAAAAAGAATTTGAGAAAATAACGTCCTGTGATCAGCGTTTGTACTTCTCAAAAAAATATCCAATTACATGTTTGAATTTAATTAGCATTATTCTTCCCATTTTTCACGTGTTTTCTGGGTTAAAATCATGTTTCAGTAGGCGTTTGAACGCACCACTAGAACAATGTTCTCGAATGACTGTGTTTTCCTCCTATTAAAGGATTACTAAAAATAGGACTATTTCTTTACAGTGTTTTGCAATTTCTTGCAGCTTTTAAATCTTCACTGAACTGCATGCGTTTAACTCTCTTAAGTGTCTTACTACCCTTATATTCTAAACAGCAGTTAAATAGGCTGCAATACTTCACAAAAATCAGTAAAGGTCTATGATACATTTCTGCACAAAAAAGATTTATTTGTGCATCCTCATATCTATTGGACAAGAAGAAGCAGAGCACTTTATTTTAACCATAATCATTATTACAGTCTTCGTTTCAACTAAACTATCTAATAATTTATATAACGAGTTGATTTATGCCGTTTGCATAGTATGCAACAGCATTTGTTTGCATTAGGCTACAAAACATTTTAAAGCACATTTTAAAGAAATTGAACAAAACGCTAATTGATTAATTTTGACCAAATTATACATGCTTTGAAAATTGTGCACCTTTCAAAGTTTATATTCATCTTAACAAACAGACACTATTATTTACGCTGAACCGTTGAGTTTATTCGTGTGCCGATTGAATATATAAAATAGTAAATTAATTATTTCTGTTGCAGTATATAATCCTTTGTAAAGTTTTGTTGTATTCCTGACAATCTCAGGTCTTGAACATTAGATAACTAACAAAATCGCATATATATAGTACAAAATTAAATAACTAAATTTTAACCAAGATTTTAATCCAGATTTTTATTCCAAGTAAAATGAAATAATTTTACAACAATTATACATAATAATACTGCGAGATCAAAGATAAATTAAAATAGACTTATTATATTCCCTTTTTGTTTGCTTCCTTAAAAGTAAAGATTGAAGTCATGCAACACTATTTATCAAAAGTAACACCATTACGGGTCATATTCCCAGCTAACTGAGAAAAATTTTGCTGAGTGCTAGGAACGCATTGGTGAATATACCAGCCCCACGTAAAATTTTCATCAAAAATATATTATAAACTAAATCCTAAGGCGCATTTCCAAACGGTACACAAATTAAGCAATTAATTTCACATTTACTCTAATTCCCCAATGGCTTAATTAACAACAGTCTCTCTAAATCAATTCCAAAATTGTATGCTTTTTACCATTTTCTGTCAATCATTGCAATGCTTGAATTTGTGTTTGTGCGAAAGTCAAATTAGTTTATATTTTTGCTCATGTTCTACTCTATCCAATTGCTTCATTTTTTTCTGTTCCTTTCCACATTTTCTGGCTTATCTCCTTGCTTATGTTCTCAAAGATGGAATACACCAAATGCTCTCGTGTCTGTCTTTATGTTTGTTTATTTGTGTTCGTTTGTACATAGAAATTTAGTCTGACCAAATTTGAAGATAAACTAAGCTATTGCTTGGCCAAGAAAAGAACACTTAATCATCTGTATTGGTTTATGCAAATAAACCATTTTCTTTTCCAAACAGTAGGAATTATGCACAGGAGCAACGTAGTTCATGTCATAAATGTTGGTTACCTTTTTGCATAATATGAAATCAAATATCGTGGCTTATTCTTCCATAAAGCTGGCATTATACGGCTGTTCGCAGAAACTAAGTATTCTATTTTTGGCAAAACTGCAAAGAGTTTGCCAAGCTGCAATTTGACAAAACATTTCTGTTATGTAATCACGTCCATAAGTGGAAAAATTTTTTATTTTATTTAACTCATATGGGTATGCGATTAGATTGAATTTTCAAACTTGAAATAAGCACCGATCCCGTATATTATTTCAGGAATTGCAAAACAATCAAACAAACGTTATTGAGTAACGGACATCCAAGAACAAAACATATAATAGATTTAATGAAGTTAATTATATTCCTTTTTACGTCATAAACTAACGATGACCGAAAAGGCCTCATTAACATCAACACCTGTAATTGGCAGGAGTTTTGTCATTTGTGAGGGTTTTGAAATGAAATAATGGATTTTTTGTCATTTTTACTTGACGTTGATTTCAATAGTTTATAACATTTCCACGAGAAAACTAATCGGTTTATAGAGACGAGTCACATTATTAACTGAATACCGTCAAAAAGATAAAATATAATAAATCGACTTTTTCATGTTTCAGAAAATATGCTCGTAAACCCAAATATAAATTATAAAATGATCAGGCCTCTTAATTTTGGAATCGTTTCCGAAATTAAGCAGGCTTAAGAAGGTTAATTCTATAGTGTCACAAAAATGTATTCAGCTAGGTAAAATTTAAAAATGCTACACTCATCCATACTTGTTTGTCTTGGTATTACTTAGGTGTATCTTCAAGATTTTATTTATGAGAAACTAATGCGTACTAGAAGTACCATAATTTGTGCTTTTTGCATGACTTTCCTCTTTATTATTTTGAGGATTATATGTTGTTAAAGTTTCCCAAACAAGACGAGCTGGTGATGAAGGTATAACTTAAAACTGTCAAAATGTTCACCGGGATTGGACAACTTAATATGACAACATTTTTCACGTGTTAGCATCCGTTTGTACATTTTTGAATGCTTTTTATTTGAAGTATTATAATGTTGATGACTGCTAACGACGCTTTGAAATTTCCACAAAACATCTTACAATAATTAAAACCAAGACTTTCTATGGTAACGCACAATAAGGATTATAAAAATTATGTGAGTTAATTTTCTTTTAAAGCGTATTTAATTGAGTACTGAAATAAGAATTTTAAGTTTTGTTCACAATAAAGTAATTTACTTTAAATTCTTCGATTTTCTCTTTACGTAAAAGCTCCTCTATTATATGATTTTCATGATATGTAACATCCCTTAACATATTTAAACTTTCTCGCATTTCCATCATTTATTATGTTATTATGATAATGTAAGCTTGTTTCAATCACTTTGTTACTGTATTAATTATATTTTATATTAGGTCTAGTTTATTAAATTTATTCTTCCTTTATCTATTTTGGCTTTGATTTACTGCGTCTTTTTTACGGTTTAAATATAACATCAGGCTTCAAAAATAATTTTTTTAATAAATATTTTTATTTTATATAAGTTTAGTATTCTCTTGTCGGTGCCTTATTTCATCTCATTCGAGAGAGGCGTTATTATTAGATTTGTTCACTGATTGACAATTTATTATCTAGATCGAAGTGTTGTCTTATTTACCCTTTTTAACTTGTATTTGAAGACAATTTTAAGATATATATTTACACGAACTGTAGGTTTTACTCATTTATGTGCGTAAATGTTTAATGCAGACGAAATCGAATTTAATGTCGGGTGAAATTTTATAAGGGCACTGTTCTGTGTATGCGTATAATATAGTAGAATTCGACGCATACAGATTAACTCTGATGCATTACAGTTTAGATTTTTGACATAATCTGAACGTAAACCAATGGATTCGCGGAATGGATTTTCATTTAGACAATCTTTCAGACTACGGTGGATAAATTAGCTTGTAAGGAGTGTGGATAGTGCAAGTATTCACTGGCAGAGTTGACCGAAGTAACATCCAAGGATTGCAAAGTAGAAAAATATGTGATTAAATTTGTTTTGGAGATATGGTCCTTTATTAGAATATGCTGATTACTTGCAGAAAATCTGTTGATAAAGCAAAATATGCACTAAATTTAAATATAGAATTTAAAATAATTATAATTTTACATTGCAACTATTAAAGAATGATGTGCTTGGGCAAATGCATGCATTCGCCTAACTATATTGCACGATTTTGTCAGAAATTTAATCTGTTTCCGGTTAAAAAAACGGATTTTTGCATGAAAAATTCCCAAAACACTACAAGAAGTAAAAAATACGATGTGCATTGCACATTTAGCACAGCCTCATTTTCACCAACGGATTTTTTGATAAGATAAAATATGAAGTTACATAGAAAATTAGTTGCTATTAAACGATAACCGAGTCCATTTCGATTAAGTTAAAGTTTCAATTTCTAGTTTTATTAACTATATCGTTGTATTTAAAAACTATCCGTTGCAGCGTAATTGCGTATCTTCGAAAGGTTTATTGCTAAACTGGTTCACTATGACTGCATATGCTGATGTATTCCATATTACCTCATTCCAGGTTAACTCCAGAAACCTTCCAGTCTTCAAAGTAATTTATAAAATTAATGAATATTACATCTTATGCCACGTTAATAGTTTGCATTTTAAAAGCCAGGTTTGTTAAAGTGGAAATCGTTTATGATTGGAATATACCTGTTTTTGAAATAGCATGGCCAAACTTTAACTTCATTCGATTGAATACTTATTTATCTAGCAATTTATAGTGAAATATCCTCAAATAATACTACTTATATTTTGTAAGTAGAAAATATACTGAAACACGTAATTAATGAACGCAAAAGGAAAATTGGCTTTCATCTACAAATTGGTAAGCATTATATTACGTGACATTTAGCCTACAACAACTTTTAATTTTCCAGTTAATTCCAATCCCTGCAATATATCAATTCATAAGTTTCGTAAATATAGTAGTTATCAAAACGGCATTCTTCACCAAATTTTCTTTCATTATCACATTATTGTATGATTTATTTAACTTTAAAAATGCAAATAGATATCGATTACAATTAATTATACTATGACTAAAACGTTTGTCAACTGTGAATCCAGGATTGGTACTACAATGGAAAGTTGTCATTATTGATAGGATCATTTGACCATTATGTTTTTTATTTCAGTTCATTATTATTACTTGAAAAATAACGCTAAAATTAAGATCCAATGACCTAATAGATTTTTTACACTTGGGCATAAGCCGTGAATATTGATTAACTTCGTGAACTGAGGCTAATAAAAATTAAACAATTTCTTTAGTATTGCTTACTCATTGCATACAGTAAGCTACCTACTGATTTTTTTTGTTTTTCATTCTTATTAAAACAGAATTTCACCCGTGAACCTAACTAATGCAATAGAATTATTGACACAATCTGTGTTGCTTTTCTGTGAAACGGCTAGGTATTTGTTTGTACAAAAATACTGCAATTCTGCTATTTGTTTCAACAAAAGTTAAGTACCACACATGATCACGTCGCTCAAGTGCTTCCTGTTCAGTACAGAAAACATTCTTCCTGTTAAATTTCAATTGCTACTTTGCATATTACATTTAGATAATTACTTTCCTAATCAACAGAATCGAAATACACTTTGCAATTGGCCAATATTGGGCTCGTGTGTAAAATTATGACTGCGTATTTTTTTCGTTTGCAAAAATATTTCCCATTTCAAAATCATGATTAATTAAAGTGACTTTTATGTGCCCCATAAAAACGAAGCCAGAGAATGTGTTTTTTATAAAAATAAAATTTTAAATACTTCATACTTGTAACTGTAATTTTGAAGAACGCTTTCTGCACGATAGTTGAATATAAATTATTCTGTTTTTAAAATTACACTTTATAAATGTTTGCTCAACATGTATGAATTTGTAGCCCACCAGCATCGAAAAACTTAATAGATGTTTGTACAAGTAAATCTGTTAAAAAAGTCGCTTCTGTTTGGTTATGCTAGAACAAAATTTATTAAATAGCTAAAACGATGAATAACTTAATTCAATGCATTCACTTGGTAATCAACAATAATAAATAAGTATGGCATGAAATTTAAAAATTGTTTGTATAAATCGTCTCCACGAAGAGGAAAATACACGGTGTTCAAATTTTCTGATATACCTATGTTACCTTCGCTATATTATTTGTATATGTATATCTTTGTTCAGTGGCTAAATGGTCCAGCTAATACTGGAAATCGCTGGTCTTTTATCTATTTACCATTTGTATATGTATACCTTTGTTCAGTGGCTAAAAGGTCCAGCTAATACTGTAAATCGCTGGCCTTTTATCTATTTACCAATTGACGTGTCAACAAATAGAATATTTCGAGAAGCAAATTGAAGACCCAGATAATATGCTGGCTAGTATACTGGATTGTTGGATGCGTCTATAAAGGAAAATACATATATTAATACGTCAAATACAAATATGCATTTTTACGTCACAAAAGATTTACTTTAATCATAATTATATTAATTTAATCAAATGTGGTACAAACAAGTTTACTAGATTCCATTGTTGCTAAAAACTTATTAGAAAATTAGTGACAACATATTGTTTTTCTATTATTTCCAAAGTAACTCTTGTTCTAATTCAAATAGGTACTGAAGGTTTTATAGTCACTGCCAAATGGAGCGTGTAAATTTGACAATTGTACCTTATTATTATGGATAAGAGAATTGTGCCTAACATTCAAAACACATCTTTAAAAATACTAAACACCAAAAGTTTAACACAATATGCTATGTAACATTGTTCCGCGTTTTTGATGTCCATCATTACGTTCTATAACCGGTGTAATCTATGTTCAGAATTGCTGAATGACATTTTAGCATAAGGTCAGACATACTTATGGATGACACATTGCTTCATTTAAATATAAGTTATATTCTTTTATTAAATCAAAGATTTGCAACTAGGTATTGAACAGTCGTGCAGTTCATTATACAGTGTATCTTATTGATAGTAAATAGCACAAATGCCACATTCCGGTATGTTAGATTCCACTGCTTGTAAAAAGCAATACCTCAAGTTATTTTACTTGTATTCAGCATGTCCTACTTATTCTGTCTTTGTAAGAAATATACATTCTCATTTCCGTTAAAGACAAATTTATCAGTTTTTGTTGTCTCTACAACTTATAGAAAAAACAAGGAAATAGAATCGCTAATAAAGTAGTGGCATAAAAGTCTTTTATTATGATATCCAGAATAGTTAAACTCCTTTGGTGGAAACCAGATAAAAAGCAGCTTTTAAATACAAAAATGATTATTTCGTATATTTGATATAAGATTTGACAAAAAGGATACGGGCTTAATGTAGAGCGAGTCATATATATATATATATATATATATATATATATATATATATATATATATATTATTTTATGATTTATTCATCTTCAAACTAATACTGGGAAGTCCTTACAAAGCTATATTATTAAAGATTTGTTTAGGAAAGGAGATTTTCAGAAATTTTTGCTACAAATGCCTCCAACTTTATCATAAGAAGATTTCAGCAATGCGAAGCTTTATATATATATATATATATATATATATATATATATATATATAGTGAAAGTATTTTGAAATCGCATTGCCGAAGACGTTATTATGAAGTAAATTTCACAACTGCTAAATTAACCTTCGTACATATAATTGATCCATCAAACTGTTCCACATGTCTTGACCAATTTGGTTGTTTGTATACAGCGTAATATTGGCGCCTAGGGATGCGTCACTGATATGCACAAAAAGTGTATGAACAACAGCTTGTATCGTTTGTTTATGATGACCTATGTGTATTCTTCTGGTCCTATTGGAACTTATTGTTCACTAAGTACGTAATATAAAATGCAAAATGGCATATGTATTATTACTCGGTAAAGAAATATGTAACAGTAAAGAATTCATTGAATTCTGTTCACGATTATCACAAAATTGGATAAATGATGTCGATCTAGGTCAGGGGGTGTGAATTTGATATATTAACAGGCGTTGAGAATAAGTCTCAATTATCAATTTTGGTAAAATTTACCTTATCGCGTTAATCAATGAATTGGTAGCCAGTGCAGTTGCGATATTTCAAAAAACCATTATATTGGTGTTTTTTTACAGGATTTCTATGTATTATAAATAGCGACTTGTCTTACAAGTTGCATTGTTGAAATCTTCTTATGATAAAATTGGAGGCTTTTGTAGCAAAAAATTCCAAATTGTCCTTTCTTAAACAATTCATTAATAATGTAGCTTTGTAAAGATTCCCAGTATTAGTTTGAAGATGAATGAACATTTATATATATATATATATATATATATATATATATATATATATATATATATATATATATATATATATATATGGCCTTTATCTACTTTAGTATTTTTTGAAATTTTTTTGCGGTGTGTTAGCTTCATTTAGTCCAATGCCTCGTTTTGCGTAGGCGGGTAATAGCTATACACGGGCAGTTAAACAAAGATCCGATTGATCACAATTTCCAATTTTGTTTTGTCTTTGATCGGGTTGACTTCTTATTTGTTCAACTGGAAATGCGGTTCTATCACATCGTCGCCAGTAAACAAAGATGTGATAGAACCGCATTTCCAGTTGAACGAATAAGAAGTCAACTTTATCTACTTTGTTATTAAAATGTTTTTTCTTCCTAATTAGAAATATACTGTGTAATATTTGAAGGCAATGGACATTATAAAGCTATATATGTATATATATATATATTATATATATTACATATATATATATATATATATATATCGATCCTGTACAGGGTAAATACGCAATGATTGCAGAATTACTGAGCTCGTACCGATTAACCACATATTGGTTCTTAGGGAAGGTTATTTTTCACTAAATATTGAATATTATAACTTACTTACTTTACTTTACTGCGGCTGACTCCTTTTGGAGGATAAGCCGGCTCCATTTATAACCATGTCCTTACATCCCGAAACACAAAAAATAATACTCTCCAGTTCTGAGTGACATCAGTTGACATATTTTTTGCTTTTCATGACATTAATAAATAATATATATAATAGCTTTTATATATTTGTTGTTGTGTAACTAGTAGAATATTAGTTTAAATAGTGCGAAAATAATATAATAACGTCAGCGTGATGCTAATTATTAAATCTTAAGTATATAGCTTACTTAGTGAATTGGCTTTGCATTCGTAATTTCGATAACGTTAAATAATTTTAACACCATTACTGCAATAGTGGTCATGCATATATAAGATTTTTTAGTCAAGCCATAACAAATTCGCTGACAAAAAATAAATTGCATATGGGACGTAGAAGCAGTTCCTACTGATAATTAGCCAGTGAGCACAAATCTCATTTGTACATGAGGTTATATCTTTTGACCATTCTGATTCTTGTTTATCATTTTGGTTCTATTTGAACTTATTTTTTACTTGACACGCAATGTATAATGCAAGGTGGCATATATTGTATTTCTCTGCAACAAAGAATATATACCCATTATACATTTATATATTTTCGATGAATACAAATAAATTTCATAACTGATGTTGATGGAGAACAGAATTTTTAGGTTGACTAGAGAAGCATGTTTTAAGATTTGTTTGTTGTACTCAATTTGTGGGACATTTCGCCTACCTTGAAATTCATGTTGTTCGTACTCTATGCAAACTGAGTACCTCGAAAAGCAGTTTGTTAGTGCATTTTACAGGCGCGGTATATAGTATACATAGGGAACCGGCTTTAGATTTGAAATGCCGAAGCTAACTCCATTACTTCTCGAATACATATTCGTACAGGAGATTGTAACGATTATCTATCGCACATTGCTTTACCAAATACACAATTGATAACGTATGTATTACTGGCTCGAACTGGTGAATTGCCATTAAGCACGAAATGCATCTGTCCAGTAGATTATTAATTTTTATTATACTGACTTTGGTATAGTCGTTTAGTCCCATTTGAACAAATTTTTCACCAGGTACGCACTACCTCAAATAAAAATAAAGCATGCATTATTCGAGGATGGTATCAATGATTTTCACAAATTAAATATTCCATGAAGCTTGCCAAAACTTGCACAAGTGCGTAATAAAAAAACATTTCATTTAATATACAATAAAAATGGCTCCTGCAAAAAAATTGTAATTGACTGTGCATATAGTAACAAAACTGTATCACTTTTTAGGTGTTTAACATGCGAAATACATAACTTTGACATTATAATATTAAAAGCTGATTTCTGATATTTTTCCTCATTTCTAGTGGCAATGTCAGAATAATATATTATGAGTTATATATTTAAAAATAAACGCCTAGGCTTAAAGTTATATATATATATATTATATATATATATATATATATATATATATATATGTTTAATAGAAAAATAGGACAATATTTCATAATATGACTCTGCCTAATAATATATACTATTCGCTTGTAAAGTTAAGATCCTAAAAATTTTATTTTTTGGAATGATAAATGAGTTTCCTTTATTTTTAATTGTTGTTGATAATTTATTTTGTAAAAATGCAATATAAATTATTGATATATCGACTGCAATGGGAAATAAAAAGATACTACGTAACGACTTCGATTTCTTTTATATAATCAAGATCAACTCTTGCAAAAATGGCAAATAAATTAAGATGCCAAAACTTAAGGCTATCATCTTGTCTATTATTAACTGAAATATTAATATTTACTAAATATAAATGTAAATAAATATTTGCAAAAGTCCTTCGCAACAATCTGTATACCACAGTTGTATATTTATTGGAATGATCTCATGATTACCGGGTAAACTCATAACTGATTTCGATCAAGGCCGGTTAGGTGGGTTTACCGACTCGGGGCCATTGTGTTGGTATCATTAACGGACTCATAATGTTGGTACGCTTTACATGCTCGATATATATTATATGTAGTAAGTTGGTTTTGAAGTCGAAATGTAAATACTTCATATAAAATAAGCTGCACGACTGTTGGTATAAATATTCGCGTAGGTTAATTTACCGTTCAATTATCTAACATTCTCCATCCAAATATATAGTAGGTATAGGTCCTAAGTCGTTCTCCTACTAATGTGTCACTATTAAGCTCGAAATGAATGTGCACATAAAATTATACCTCCTGTTCATGCTGTGTTTGGTTTATCCTTCTGGTCCTATTTGAAATAATTTGTTACTTGGTCTACAACACCTAATACGCGTTTGCTATTCTACTAGTTGTTTGCAACAAACCGCATCTAAAATAGAAATCGTTTTGTCTTATAATTGCGGGGCATGTTGAGACACGTTACTAAACTACAATTATGGCACGGTTTATTTTCAAACCTCTTACTGAAATTATTGGGCGGATATCCACTATTTCTCTACAAAGAGGAAAGTGGTTTTACCATATTTCTAACTCACCAATTAATATAACTACGCATGCCAATCGCAACTAATTGGCGGGATAATATTATTTTGATCAGCATCTGTTTGTGGATAATGATGTTCAAACTTAATTGTGCTTGCGCCGAAATGTATCGGATTAAGTATAACAAATAAAAAGAAATATTTTACCCAAAATTATTTCCAAATATCTATAGTTGGTATTTAATTGATAAACATTCCTTTCTTATGTGTATAGGTAATTTTATTTATACAGAAAATATTTGCTGAATGACAATGTATAATGGCGCCATATCTTTTAGCACACAGTGTGTTAAGATGAAAAAACTCATTTTTCTAAATATTTAAAAGTGACAGTTTTGTTTGCTAGGTTGCTATCGCTACGTTGTTTTAAGGCATTCTTCAGGCACTGTAAAATTATCTGAAGCTAATAAAAGAAGTTGCTGTATGTTGATAGACCGTACATGTTACAGTGGAATATCATTCAAAATTTGTCTTATACTCTCTTTATTTGGTATATTTTACGTTTTCTTTTTTGGCGTTAAGTAAAGTAATCAAACACTCCATTTAATTTTTTTCATTTTCACTGGTTGTCTGAATGATAAATTTTTCTCATTTCTTGGGAAATATCATAATTCATTCATTTAAGAGAGATTGGTATAATTGTAATTTGATGCTTAAATTATAGTGAAATACTTTTGAAAATCTTATTCATTCTCGAAAACACTATATAGAAATCATAAACTACCACATATTTTGTCCGTACAATTAACAACAGAATAAAGCTCGTCGTTTATTTTTTTTATTTTCCAATATAATACGTTTTATCCTTTCGTTTCAATGTATAAAAAATAATAGATAAATGAAAACTACTTTCACACCGAAAGTGAGTTGCAGAAGCATGAAATTGAACTTAAATATTTTAATAAAACCAAATTGAAGTTATTTCAAAAGTAAACTTATCTACTTACCATTTAGTGCTTAAAATTTCAATAAATTTCATTGTTTATTATTAAAAAATAAGATTCTGTGTATATTTAGAAAAGGCGAAAAAAAACTTTAGAGATTTTTGTTTAACAAGAGTAAAATGGCAGAAATGTCGCTTGCTGTTTGGCAGTAAAGCAAGACATCTATTTCTGCCTGATGCATTTTATATTACGTTTTGAAAATATTCTTAAATATGTTCCAACCTGGGCACTTCTCTTTATGAATCTTTTGTTCTAAACATTGCGCCTCCCCGGTGTTAATAAGGACAAAACCGGTTTACTGGATTAAGTGCCTTTTCTACATTAGATTAAAGTGAAAATGTGTGCATTTGATAGGAATGGCGTTTAACTCAAGATCTCAAACTTTATTTCAATAATTTATATCACTGCCTGCGAAACGAAAGCTCGTTTACCAACAGAATTAGGAGGATAAGTAGCCTACCGTTTTTAAACTTATAGTTCTATATGCGAAATTGTAAGGGATATTCAATGCACCTCTAGGCGATTTATTTTTTTTATGTGATATTGCTTAGCTTTTTATTTTGAGGACCATTTCGTCTGTTTTCTAACACAGATGGCGGAGAATTCAAATAGGCTTCAGCAGTTGGATTTCTCTTGTATATCCTGAAATTTCTTTTAGTTTAGGCGCAATCGTTAAGTTTAGGTGCTTATGATTTTCTATAAGGCACTTATGGCTTTTAAAACTTTTATTATTTCAATTTCAAATTTATCCGCTATAACAATATCCTATCATATGTAACGTGTCGCCTGTTTTAGGCTAAAGTAAGAATACAAAACAAATTTTGTGAAAACGTTTAATTTCTACAAGACTGTGTATCCTTCGTTATGTGAGGAATGAACAAAGCTGACAAACACTATTTTCATTTTTTTAAATTTAGAATCAAATTCAAGAAGTAGCGAACAATGTGCAAATGAAAATTGTCGAAAACGATGAGGTGATTATTCGCGAAGGAGAAACGCCCGATCGCTTTTACATTATTGAGAGGCAAGTTTAAATATAGCATCTTCAAGGAAATAAACATATTGGGCATAGTCGAATATATTATAATTTTTTCATGTTCAAAATATTGTTAATTATGAATATATGAATTATATTTAAGTGCATTTACCAAAAAACTACAATTTTTGAAATAAAGTCGTACATACTTATAAGGTTACAATATGATACACATTAAAATATTTCTTTAGATAACAATATCAATTTTAATAAAATACTAAAATTGATAATGTGTTAATACAAAATATTAAATAATATTGTAAAATATAAAACTAAATTTATCAATATTATTTTATAAAATAAATAAGCAATATACAACACTTCAATTATAATAAACAAAGAATTAAAATATATAATGAAATACAAAATGAATTAACAAAATATAATATATTAAATTTTAATAAATTACAATAAATGTGACAATTTAATATAATACATTAAGAACTATATAATATAATAATATATATTAAAATATAATATAATATAATATAATATTTTAAAATATTCAAGAGTATAATGAAAGAAAATTTATTTTTATATAATATTGTATAATATAATATATTATATTTCAATACAGTTTAGCATAATCAATCATATTAAAATATTATTTGTTACAATATTATTCAAAATGATGCTAAATAATTTTAGATAATTTTTAATTTAAAATGTTAAACAATGTAATTCTTAATACTATTTTAAAATGTAATGCATTATATTGTTTATCATATAGCATTTACTTCTATCTTCACACATGTATGCGGTTTTATGAATGCTATATATTATATGATATTATTTTAATTATATTAGACTCTTAGTTAAGTATCAGAACATTTCGTTCAAGCGCCCATTAGCAGTATTCCTTTGTCTACGTAAAATTACTTCCCACTAAATGTATACAGCTTTTGTCTCCGAGGCTAAGAAATTGAACTTTACTTAGAATACACATGCCGCTAATGCGATCACCTGTTGGATTTTCTCTAGTACAGAGAAAGAATACCTATAATCTATTTTTTAAAGAATTAATAATTTTTTACCAAATAAGCCTAAAGTGCATTCTCAGTGTTGTAAAATGTGTTTCAAACTTGCTCTCGTCACTTAAAACTTAGGCATTTACTTAATTTTAGGTCAAATTAATGACAAGATACTAATAAGAAAAATATTTGTTGAGAATTGCGCAAAATCGGATAATTTTTATAATTGACTAATCGAGCGTTCATTAATATATTGGTAGCTTAACCTAAAAATGTACAGCAGTGATAGAGTAATCGATGTATGCTATCTATAACTGATTTTTTTAGTTGAGGAGAGTTCCTTTGCTACGATTGTAATGCGCGATCGATTGGTTCAATTTGTCAAACCTTCATTCAGTAGGATTCGCACAATTAATGAACTTTTAATATTGACCAACTTCGTTTTGTGTTCGTTCTGATAACATACGGACTTTTAATGTGAAAAATATGTCCCAAAAATAAAATTTTTGCCTTATAAAAACAAATAAACAATTTTTTCGCAATAAAAAACAATACATTACATCCGTTTTCATAATATGTTGGGTAAAGCTTAAATAAAAATTATTGACATGGAAAAGTTCGATTCGCCTGGCGTGGTTTTTCACGAAATTCATGCATTAATGATTCTACAGTAAAAACAGTCTTTTTAAAATAGTAACGACTGATTTGTACACCCATTAAAGGAAACGCATACTCGCCTAATTAAATTTGACAAAATGTGCAAATTACTGCATTCCCAATAAATTTAATTATAAATTGTCTAGTAAAAAAGTTACTGCGATCTAATCTAAACTCCTATGTCGTATTTTTAAAACTGTCTTATAAAAATGAAACAGCTTTATTTATTAATCACACACACACACACAAATATATATGCTGAATTCAGGGATAATGGAAGAATGTAATTATACGAATTTTATCTGTGTAAATCTGACATTGCATCAAAACGCAGTAGCAATTCTTAAAATTGTTTGATATATTCATTATGAAACATTAAAAATGAACGTCTAATGCCAGGAATACGATTATACATATTATGTCATTGTAAAATAAAAATTCTATCAGATGTAAAATCTAATTCATTCAATAGACTGGCTTCGTCCTTTTTAAGAACTCGTCACTTTCTGTCCAAGACTTTATTGCGGACATGTCTTAAACCCGTGTCGGTTTGTTTCTGAGACACAGAACTAACTACTGCACAAACTCTGTTTCGTACGACATGCAATTTGAAGTTTTATAGCAATTTAGATGTTTTTTTACCCTTTCAATCTTTTAGAACCTATTTTGAAAACTTTCAGACCTGAAATTCTATCGGCAACTGTTTTGCTATTGTAAATGTTGCTCCTTGGGTAAATAAAAGTTAATTGCAGTTTAATGACTGAATTTTGATTATATTTATATAGTCAGTGTAAAATAAATATCGCTTGATGTAGCAAAGATAGTTCACTCAATAGACCTTCTAAGTTCCAATAGAAAGGTAACTAAATACTGTTAAGATTTTTCACAGACGAGGCTATAACCGGTCATATATGCTTCGGTGTCATCGGGCTTTATCTGATGCACCACTCATGCTTTGTGTGGCTAGTTAGAACTTCAGGTCTAAAAAGCTTGCAAAATGTTTTTACTTGAACCTGGCTTATCAGTAAAGTAAGTTTGTATACGTCGTGAACTTGGACGTAATATACGACAGAGGTTTGACAGTGGGTTCACTCCAAAGTCCACAAATGAAATGTGCTTCGGTTCGAATCTCGTCCGTGAACAAATTCTATACAGTACTTGATGAGTTGCTATTAAGGAGAAAAGCTTTTTTCTGGATGATTTTTTTGGTTTCTAATTCAAAATTTAGTTCATACTGAGAAAATATTTATAACTAGTATCCCGCCAATGTAATTATATTCACTATAATGTCAGCATTTAGAGTTGTATTTGTTTTACAAGGCTAGATCGAGTGTGGTTTGACAAAACTTCAGACCTTAAAACATTTCAAATCGGTTCCAACGGCATGAAAAATCAAGCGAAGACATAAGTTTTTAGATTTCTTTATTTTATGTGTAGTATGCTACCGGATTTTCCCAGTGGATATAATTATGAATGCGAAGAAAATTTGCCACAACTTGAGCTTCATCCGGTAAAATGTTATGGTCAGCATTTGATGAATTCCCAATTTCGGCGAAAAACCATTTTATTCCATAAATCGCGTTTGTTACTTGATGCATTTGTTAGTTTGAAATAACAATATATATATATATATATATATATATATATATATATATATGTATATATATATATATATATATATATATATATATATATATATATATATATAAACAAAATCATGCCATTAGATTTTAACTCAATATTAATTTCTAAAGTTGCTATTTGTATTTTTTATATCGACAGATCCAGATTGGCTAGGTAGTACTTAAAGTAGTAAAAGATACCATGTATTTACCATTTTTAGGAAACGCTTACCAAGTGCATAAGTGCATATATGACTTACATTGTGTGTAGTATTCGGCGGGTTCAAGCAGGGTTTAGAGACACACAAACAAAGAAAATTTATCTCGCTCGAGCCCAATCTCTGGGAAATTTCTCTACAGTACTTGAAGAATTCCTGGTAAGGACGAAAACGATTTACTGGTTGGATCGACTCTGATGCTTTGTTGTCAAATTAGTTTATACTGGCGACATATACGCAATGAAAATTATGCCATTAGATGTTAATCTAATATAACTTCCTCAAGTGATATGGCTTCTTTTATTTATATAGGACGATCGTGAATGACTAGTTGGTACTTCAGGAGTTATAAAACTCCAAAATGCGTTCCGCAAGTAGAAAAATCTAATGAAAATGCCATTATGGTTTTCGATTTAAATTTTATTGAGTTTGCGGCAGCGTTGGCGCAATGAATATTTGTCCATGACTCTGAAACAAATTAGCCCTGGTTAATATACCTTTAGCGAAAGACTTTTGAACAGTACTTGGAAAATTCGCAATTAGAATGAAATTAGTTGGCAGAATGACATGTCTTTGCTACTTGCCGCAAACTTTAATTTATATTGAAAATGCATATATAAGATCAAAATCCTGCCATTAGTAATTCATTATATAAAACTTCTGGAAAGCAATGGTGTCTATTGTATAATGGCTGATCGCTGGTGTTTATGTAGAAATTCAGGTGCTAAGGTATTCGAAATTGGACCCACCTGAAGGAAAATTTATCGATAAGCCATAAGTTGATATATTACCTAAAACTACGCAAAGTATGCGGCAGGAACAGCGCAGTGGAAAAGATCCCCTTACACCATGATATATGTATTCCTGTTTGAGCCTGAAGCGTTGAAAAGTTGTGGACGTGCTAGACGAGTTACCAATAATAAAGAAATCTATCTACTGGATGAATTGCCATAGCTACCTCATACATTGTTTCCATTGTACTGACAATATATAACGACAGCATTTTATATTAATAGGGAAACTTTTAAACTGTCTGTGTTCGTTATTCTCCAATGTTAAAACCGTTACAAGTTGATTAGTTAGCTATTCAATAGATAATTCTCTACATTGGCACAAGTTTTGTTTATAATCAAGAAAAGCAAGTTTGCCCATTTGTTTTATTTTTGCGTTGAAAACAATTTTATATTCACCAATTCTAAAGTTGTTTTCCATCAACCAATTAAATAGAAAGTCTACCAACTTCATTGCACGAACACTTGGGATAATAGAAGCAGACAATGCAAAGTTGATGTTGTTGAGCCTGTCTTTACTTTTGTGATGTTGCATCTCTAAAGAGCAACGAAGAGTTATTAAATTAAATTGAGCTAGCCACTTGAGTCTTTATGCTCACTCTACAACTCTTTCAAAGAGACATTAGTGTGTCGCGTAAAAATAAAGGCAGATAGATTGCGTTTTTGCTAACTAGACTTAAATTATGAACATTTAAGGATAATAGACAAAAATATTCTAATTCATTATTATTTCATTGTAAGCACACATTGAAATATTTTCAAATTTAGAATTTGTTTGAACCTTAGAAGCCGACTAGTAACGCAATCCAAATGGAATCAGAACAATATGGAAAAACTTAGTTTAGGTATGAATGTACGCTTGCATTCTGACATGCATGCAAGTGTGTATTATTAAAGTATCACTATGTATGTATTTAATTATTTACGTGTACGAAGGCTTTGATGAACAAATTTATGTTAGTGTGTATGAATGCACATTTGTGTTTACGTATATATTTATGTATGAATTTTACATATATGTATGTATTAAATTATGTATCTACGCGTATATTTATATAACAATGCGTATAAAACTATGTTTTATGTGTTATTTTGTGCGTAAGCTTACATGCCTGTATGAAATTTCTATTTTTATTCACACACAAACGTAACGATAATTCACTTTCCGTTTAAAAAGCAAATTTTCCAGCGCATGAAATCGGCTTTTTTTAAGGAAGTCAATTTTTACGAAAATAAAAATAATTATACTAATAATAATAAATTTAAAAAATAATGTCAATAATAATAATAATGTTAAATACACCAACATTAAAAAACATGAATTATTTACGAAAATTAAGATTATTTTTAATCTAGCATTTCGAACACCAAAACTGAAAAGAATGTGTTGCACTTAAAAGAATAAATATGTCTCCAAATCTCTCCATATATATATATATATATATATATATATATATATATATATATATATATATATATATGTCAATGTTGGTGCAATTCCATGTATTCAATCCAACAAAATGCGCTTCCTCGACTGGGTCTCATTCTTGTCTTATGGCAAAATGTTAATGTTTTTCACTGTATACAAATTAAGCAGCTGATATTATCATTGAAGTAAATTGTGTGCAGGGATTATTAGCAGAGAAATAGAGACGCATATCTAAATTTGCTTTTATTGATGTATCTAGTGCGGCTTGATCCTCACTAATCAGAATACCTTCAAGGTCTTATAGTGTACATGGAATGACAAACGCGACAACGCGTCTAATTGACGATAGTTTTTTCTATGTTTTGCGTTTTATTATATACGATGGGATTAGTATTTATATAAATCTTGAAAACTTGATTTTAGTATTATCAATTAGTTGCCAAATTGCCTCGACCTTGATTTTAACCACGGTGTGTTAAGAAACTCACCCTTAACGTACAAAGAGATGTGCATTGCATTAAGTTTTCATTTGTTCTGTATAATGTATCTTCAGTTTGCTTTTCGTTCAGATGAGACCAACAAAGTATCGTTCCTGCCATTATGATTTAACCAGCCATCTTCGAGTTTTTTTCTATTAGACAGGCTAATTGGCGTCCGAGAAAATGATATAGAATCGGATTATGATGCCATACTTTCATAATGTATCTGCTGGTGATATAAACTATGAATCAGACACCAAATGCATTTCTGAACTAGGCCAGAGATCTCCATATTGGGTACAAATTGAAATATTACCAGTTTATTCCAGAGTAAGAAGAAAGGTGTTGACGGTAGCAATACCGAGGAAAATTAAATAAACATTCTCAAAGATTTAAAAATTAAATGAAATGCTGATTTAACTGGAGTTTGTCGCCACAAACCGAAATTGAGATGCGGTTTTCTATGCTTAAGAGACAATAGTAAAATATAATTTTGGCTTATTTAGGCCCATAATATAATTTGTGTAGAAAAAAATATCACTTAACAGTATAGGTTCATATTAAAGTACAAAATATTTTACAATGGCATGAGAGGCAAAACGTTCAATATGAGAATCAATTTACATTTTACGCCATTCTGGCCTCTTGGGTGACGTACTTTATTAATTCATTAAAATAAAATTACATAAAATACATAATTATAAACTAAAGCTCAAATAAGAATACATGATTAGTAGATTCTAAAAAATGTCCGTGGTTAGTCTATTATAGACGCACATAAAAACCAATCATGACAATGTTTAGACAGGCAGATATTCAGCTACATATTTGCAATACCATAACGCTGAACTTTCCAGACACTGAGTGGTATTGCTGCATTACTAGACATATTTACTTAATAAGATGCAAAGTTGGCGTGCTTGAGTCATTTCAAGCCTTGGATCTTGGGTAATTCGTTTGTGAAAGAAATAGAACGTGACAATGCGAATGCGAATAACACCTGACTACTTCATTATTCTGACTTTTATTACGTAAACTCCGTGGCTGTTTTAGCGATATTCACCTTTGTAGCCGAGAACGCTCCAAATGTCCTATCTAAGGCTAATGTGAATACAAGAGAGAGACCTTGCAGAAGTGCATGAATTAAAATGAAGCAATCAGGACAATGATGGAAGCAGCATTTGAGCTGCAGAAGTGAATTTTAAATAATAAATACTTGTTTTAAAAAATGTATATTGACATCATTTATGCGCTCAAGCTCCTACAAATAATTGACTAAAAATAAGACATGTGTACTGAGCAAAATTTCTCCATCGGAAAGTCAGGAGAACTTATTAAATATATCGTCTGCACCAATGAACAGTCTGACTGCGGATTCAGGGATAATTAAAGCTAGGCAGGACGACACTATTATAGTAAATGCTGTGGAAATCCGCATAAACCGCCTAACCAATATCGGTGAAGTCAAAAAAACAACTGTACTTATCGTGTTGTCAACGCACTCAACACTTAATTATCAGTAAATTTTCACGATATTTTGCCCGTTGTATTGCACGAAGACGATACCACAGATGATTGCTTCTATAGTACACGCAATTTGATTTATTTTCGCGTCAAAGGACACAGGAAACCCCGCTTGGTTTGAATTAGGAGTTCTTAAATAACGAGGTAGGATTAAGTTAATCCGTTTTGTACCGTACCAGCTTTGTCCTATCCTAGGTATTGTCTCATTCGCTTCTTTACTAATCAGCCATCTATGCTTCGATTGTACTGCAAACAACTATTGCAGCATACCTTATCCAGAATTAGATTTTAAAATGTTTATCCTTCTAATTTGTAATAAACAGGCGTTTTTTGCAGAAAAGCAAACATTACTATCTTATTAAGTATTTGTATAGTTACTACCTTCTTACTTATTATAATTACTTTATAGGACAACGCATTAAGCTGCATGAGGAATTTTACATCGAAATTCCTTTGGGTAACTACGGTTGAATTGTATTTTCGTTCTACATTTTGCACCTTTTTTTCTTTCGTAAATAAATCGTCGTAATCTAGGTAAAAAAAAGTGCATTTAAGATCTCGTAACACTTGACAATTACAATTTTCTATACATAAGTACGTTATTCTTAATATAAAATGCTTATAATATTTACTGTCCAGTCCTCAACTGCATTCCGAAACTAATTATGTAAAAATAACTTTTTTCTTTCTGGAAAGTAATGCGCAGAGTAAACACAGTGCGTTAGACAACGGCTCTTAGGACTCTTAAAGGAAATGTGTTTTAATTGACGCTATTGTAATATTTATCTGGCAAATTTTCTTTATTGTATTCATAAATCATAATGAACGGGCATTGGCATATCTGAGATATGTCTAGAACAGTAATCCACTTTTATTTTCCAGTTTGAGTTTTCCGTCTCTCATGTAAACATCTACGATATTGATATAAGCGCTTATATATATATATATATATATATATATATATATATATATATATATATATATATCTATATATATATATGCATTTGCCAATATAACTGAGCATCGTTTATTGTAGAAAACGCGATTTATCTGGTAGACGGTTTTCGCCCCTATTGTGAATCCTTCAGTTACATTATAGAATTTTGCCCCGGCCAGGGCTCGAACATGGGCACGTCTGTTAAGGAGTCTGTTACTTTAACTACTGAGCTACCCTACCACGCTAGTAAATGTTCAAATTGAATACTTTAAGTGACAAGATTTGTATAGTGTCTCTAATCACTTTAATTGAGAATTAATATATAAATAAAACTGTACTTAAATTGAAAGGAAACAAAAGTATACTTGAAAAATTAGCAGCTTCATAATTAAACAGGATATCCGGCACAAGATGAATGTAAAAGGTGAAGCTATGTGAAAATTCAAAGTACATTTAAATAATAGGCAATAATATGATGTTTAGACTGAAAAAAGCCAGGTATTTTTACGTCCAATAATTTTGGATCTAAACTAATTCCAAATGAGTTAATAGACCAGTTATTTATCAATTAATTTGATTCCAATATGGAAAAAAAATTAATTCGCACTTAGATAATAAAATTTTTGAAAAACGGCTGATATAGAATTTTAAGTCAAGATATCATCGACGGCATTAGAAATGTGTCTGTTTATTAGTTAAAATGTTTTATATAGTGGCAACAAAATCATGCGTGATATGCATAATATTTTAATACCATTTCTAAAATGTTTTCAGTTTAGCAGTTTCGAAGAAGAATGTTTACATAAAAATTGCTTAATTAACTGTGGCGTAAATATCATTAAAACGTGATCAAATTTTGAGACCGAGACCTATGTAAGAGGCTTAACATGAATCAGCATGTGTCTAAAGTATTACTTGTCTGCGATTATATTTATTATGCTGCAATATGCATAAGGTTTGGACTAAGTGCAGAGTCAATATTCTACCTATAATTCTAAGGTATATTTGAAACCTAAAGTTACTTACAATTTTATTATCACGTTAAGGACAAGTATTACAGCTCCACTGAATACATCCGCAGCTCTGATTTTGTTGCAGCGGCATTATTATTACCTAATTGCGCTAAAGTGTGACAGACAGCGCCATCCTTTTGTAGACGAATATATTAAATTGTCTAGTGGATTCGAGTTTTAGAATCGGATCTTAATTGTAATACGCGGGCATTTATAGTATCATATTTCTCAATATTTCGTTCTATGTTAAGAAATCTTTTCCTGTCCTGTATCAACGAAAATGTTATTCTACACATTATATTTGATACACATGAATAAAGTTTTTTTTATTTGCGCAGTTGACATAGTCTCAGACTTTAAATCGATTGGGTCCAGATTTGGGTCCCTTCTGCGGCAAACTCGGTGCAATACTTTAGGAGGAAGGAACAATTTAAGTAAGGAACTGATCTGCTGTTTGAACTGTCATTACAACCTGATTGCAATATTTAACTTATACTTGGAACATATAAATAATAAGCCAGTCCAGTTTCGTGTCCCCTCCGATGCATATTCAGGAACATACGTGCAGTGGTCACAATAACATTTACCCGTTTCACGGAATAAATTTCTTTCGGAACCTCTTTCAATGTTGAGTGCATACTGACAATGTATAATTATTCAAATCCTATCATCAGCCTTCAAATGAATATATATATATATATATATATATATATATATATATATATATATATATACGAGCGGATTTGTAACAAACTGAAGAAGGAAAACAGCTGCGCATACGGTAACACAACCATTGTGAACAGCGATAAAAATTTCAAAACAAAAGGAAATTGTTGCTGACAGGGCTCGAACCTCGGCACGTCTGCTTCCGAATCTGAGGCTCCAACCATAGGGTGGCTCAGTGGTTAGAGCTCCAGATTCCGAAGCAGACGTGCCCAGGTTTGAGCCCTGTCCGCGGCAATTTCTAGCCAGTAAATGATGAGTTCCCAATAAGGACGATACCGGCCTACTGGATGAATTGCATTTTCTGCGCTAAACTATTCTTTGTTTATACTGATATATGTAAGTAAATTAATTAGTCAGGTGTTCATATCCAGACCACAACCTTGATTTTAATAATACACATACACACTTACTAATCAGCCCAAACAATAAATAGAAGTAAAACCGAGTCAGATTTGTAGCTGCCCACATAATCAAATGAAAACCCAGGATGTATAAAATTGCAAGATTGCAAAATGATTTTAGTAGTCTCAAATAAAATGGTCATTATCCACTTTTTTATTAATGTTTTACTTCCTAATAATAATACACTGTATATATATATATATATATATATATATATATATATATATATATATATATATATATATATATGCATATATGCATATATAGCAATGCGATTGTAGGCAAGTTAATCATTTTTTCTAAATGAGGAATAAGTATTTTAACCCATGAAATAACATGTATTAGTATTTATTGTTTTTGTTTAATGGATACCTCAGTGATATTTTCGTCCATTCAAGTGCAAATTTGTCATAATCAATCACATCTTAGCTACACCTATCTTGCTAATACGCAACATAAAATATTTCTTTTTTTTAAAGTCATATGATGTCATCCCCTTCATTTTGAACGTGTCCACAATTACTGTGTGTGCTGGACATCGAGACACGTCAGTTACATTTAAATGTTTGTTGGTTAATGTTACTGTTGCAGTCCCACATGTCTACACTTTAAATTATTTTTACACATTTAAGCGATTAATTCAGAAGCCACAATGAATTTTTCAGAACTTGCCTGATGTAGAAACAAAAAGAGAGGCTCAAAAGAAGAATAAATCAGCACTTTCTTAAAAAAGTAATATAAACTAGTGCAGCTTCTGTACGAAAACCAGAAATATTTTAACATATACTACTCACATGTCACCTTTTCAGAAGTACGAATTTTTGGTTCTATGCAAGTCAAAATCTGAAAAAATGCTTCTGGCTTTTGAAGCCATCACCATTAATAAGCTTCATCCTAAAACGAAATTTTTTGCATGTGTGGTGATAATTACTTATTTAATTCATGTTAGCGAGCTTAATATAAGCGCCTATCCCGTTATTCATTTGTCAGTATAGACTTAGCATCGTATTGCGTAGAAAAGGCAATTCATCCTGTTACTCGCTTTTGTTCCTATTAGGAACTGTCCAAGTTAAGTCCATAAGCAGAATTCTAGACAAATTTATTTTGAAAATGGTGCACAAACTAAACTTTTCATAACCTCAATTGAGGAGTTTCTCCTAAGACTCTGCCGTAATTGCACTGAAACGTTAGAGCGTTTTTAATTTTAACAGCTCATCTTCTGCTCATATGCTTGCTTGTGCTCTTTAAATCCTCGATTTTAATTCATCATCATAAATTTTAATTATGAAAATAATAATAACGTAAGAAAAAAATTTGAATTGTTTGTTTATAATTCCTTTCAGTCTTTAGAGAAAATGAATATAATAAACTCTTTTACATACACATCCAATTTTTCTTATGTCCTGGTACAATTAAGAGATTTCATATGCATATTTTTACGACATCAAATTTATTAGGAAAGCTGTCGATATTTTCCTATTTATAATTTATGCTCTCAACGTTGTCTGGAGAATTTATGAAATTTTGCTGGCAGGTTCTAATGCACATTTAATTTTTTATGAGGCCAGTTTGTGTTAAGTGAGGGTGTTTTTCATTGGAATTGGCGTAGCGCTGCTTTGATGTGGAACAGCTGAGCAATTGTCCATATATGTTTAGGATTTATTTTTCACATGTTTTTTTTCAAAATGAGGCCTAAATCTTTTTGTTTAAAATGAGATTTTGTACTGATATTCTCTTTTTTAATCTAAAAAATTATTGGTACCACACATGGGTAAAAAAATATTGTACGATAAAATAGTCTTTAAATTCTGTACATTGTGTAACATATAGAAGAATATTAAAAGACAAAATGACTATGTTAAAAAATCAGACAAGTGACAAGTGATACATATTTGCACTACAAGTTTGGATTGCTGCGAAATTAGACAAAAGAATGCTTGTTTTGTAAAACAACTGATATTGACAAATAATAAAACTTACATACGGATTTTATACCATTGAAGCCAAAACTTTGTAACAGATAATGACATATAAACTCTCATCTTTAGCAGCGAGAAAACACGTGCTGAACTATTACGTTTTATTTATCTTCTAACACCTGAAATATGTCTACGATAGAGAGAATGAAAAAGTCGAACAATTAAACAAAACAGATATCTAAATAAAAATCAGATAATGAATATCTAAAAATGGAAACTTCTACCAATTGCCGAGGCAATTTGTCAATTTAGGCTAACATTTCTCAGATAAAAGCGTCGACCAATTATTATAATTATTCATTTTCTCTATTACTACGCAGAAAAATTTAAATGACTTCGTAATTTGGCAAAGATTTCTTATAATTATGTTACTTACAGTATTTTTTAATAATACAAAATATTATTTCAAAAGAGTTCTTGTTACTAATAAAATAAGAAATTCGACCGATTTTGCAATATTTTCAGCTATTATCCGCTTCTGAATGACTTATCTTACATACAATCGTGTTCTATGGTAGGAAATAAATTTATCCGTTTCCTTAATAGTTCATCTGTCAACCTAATATAGTAATATTTTCAATCTTTTGAATAATTTTTGCGCTTTATTATTTAATCCTTTTCTAATATAATTATTTGAATATAGAATATTAAGAGTAATTAAAATCGCGTTGCAATGTTACGTTTACTCACTCTGATTTGGTTATAATTATTTTTGAAATCTTTTTTTTGTGACGCATTTTAGTGGCCAATACAATGTAACAATTAATAAACAGTCCGTACATTTATACGACAACGAAGGTGCATTTGGCGAGATGGCCTTTCTAAACAACACAAACAGACTTGCTACAGTGACAGCTCGCCTAGTAAGTGGTAAAGGCGTTTTGTGGACTTTAGATGCTCAAAACTTCCAGCGACTTATCTCAGGCGTACTGGTAGAAAATCGGTCCACATTGGAGAATTTATTCAAAAACTCGTCAATTTTAAATAAGCTAACTGGCTACACTCGTATCATGTTTATCGACGCCCTGGAGATGCGAACTGCTTTACCCGAAGAGAAAATTTGTGCTCAGGGTGAGCACACTGAAGAAATGTACTTTCTCATCAACGGACCAGTGAAATGTATAACCCAACTACAGGTAAATCACAAATATGAACTAAAACCTTGCTTTTGCCTACGCTTAAATAGTAAACCGAATGGAAAACCTTTATTGTGCAGCTGAAAATAACCCAATTATCTAGCGTATCATTTTTCTTTTTAAATGTATAGATTTATACCAGTTGCTATCGAAAAATCTAGATTTAGGCTAGTGCAAGCTTAAGAGGTGTAACTTGAAAAACTAAAAATGGAAGTTAACTACCTAGCCTAATATCAAAAATATTTAGCACTGGTTATATTTCAGGATAATTGCATGGAATGGTACCGAGTTTTAATGTTTGAATTCCTAAATATATTTTTAAATCAGACGAATTTCGACGAATATTCCAAAATGGATTCCGGTAGACGCTGCTATATACATGAACCACGTAATTTCAGTTTAGAAGCAAATTCCAAAATTATCTAATGCATCATTCATTGAGAAAGGCAAAAGGAAATGTGAATTGTAGATATTTTTTATTCAGGATGTATTTTTATTGATTTTCTTGCTCCGGGTGGTTTAGTTACCAAGCCATTGTTTTATAGTTGATTTAATGCCTAAACGTTAACAAATGGCTAATCAATCCAATAAAAACTGCATCTTAATTATATAGTTTTATGCCAAAATTATAACCCTAGCCATATATGCATAGCAAAATAGAGTTTGAGATACAGAACCCACACCTTTTCTGAAATTTGAATACATTTTTAAAATCGTGCACCGTGAAAACATTTTTCTTATTTTGCGTATGTCTTAAGACGTAAAGAATTTAATTAATGGTTTTCATTAATTTGATCTGTAAAATAACAACAATGTCATTTATTTTGATTCGTACCATCCTTGAATCTAATTGCGGCTCATGATAATTCTTAATTAGTTGGATAAGAAATAACTATGATAACAAAGTTGTATTGTCAAAAAATGATGTCCGCAGATAATCGGTGGCATTAATGAAATTGGATTGCACAAATATTTATCGGTTTTAAATAGCTTGATACTATTTTCGCTAGAACGTTCGTTTGCATAAGAGTTACTTAAACAATTTTCTCGTTAATTCAATAACCAGATAGATATTTGTTAATCAGAAATTAAGTTAGCAAGTAATTCAATAATGATGAAACTAGTCTGCTCAAGACTGTGCATTTTGTAAATTATATATATATATATATATATATATATATATATATATATATATATATATATAAAGAGATTAGTGTTTACATCAACCCACCATGCTTAATTTAGTCATCGCCCGCGCAATCCATTCTTTTCTAATTACATAAATGTTTTATTCAATACGAAATTCTCCACCAGTGAATTGTCTTTAATATAATAGCAAGTAATTCAATAATGTTGAAACGAGTCTACTTGTTTAATTGCATTTTGTACATTATACAAGGTTAGATAATAATAATAAATATATATATATATATATATATATATATATATATATATATATATATATATATATATAGAGAGAGAGAGAGCGAGAGAGAGATTAGTTTTTATATCAACCCCGCCATACTTGATTTAATTATCGCACGCGCAATCAATTCTTTTCTAATTATATAAATGTTTTATTCAATACAAAATTCTCAACTAGTGAGTTGTCTGTTATATAATAGCAGATTATAACGGCTAATTAGAATTATAGATTTTGAGGAATTTCGTTTATACTTTAACTTATAGAAAGTCAATCCAAAATTATGAGTCACTATTAGAATAAAAACTTTATTTTTTGTGTACCAGGGTGGCGCGATGGTTATTACAAAAGATTCCGAAACAGACGTCTCAGTTTAGAGCTCTGTCCGCTGTAAATGCTGGATAGTATTTGATACGTTCCCTAAAGGACGAAACAACACTGGAGGATTGGTTTACTTTTTTACATTATACAACGTATTTTCTCTACTGATAAATGTTAGTACCCAATAGGACAGGTGTTTATATTAAGATTCCAACTTTAATTTAAATAATATTTCTTTGGCTAGTTAGTTGTTTAATTCAAAAAATTTGCTATAAAGATATAAACACCGATCGCATTATATACTAACTTTTAGCAGTATAAACTAAGCATTGCATAATGCAGAAAAGGAAATTCATACAATTATGTAGTTGATTAGTTACTTAGTTGGATAGTGAGTTAGTTAGATACTTAGTTAGTTAGATAGATAATTGTTTAAATTCTTGGTTAAATATCTTATCATTTTGTTATTTATCTGTTTATGGAAACCTTGAAAATTTTTCGCTTATCTTATTTGTTTAGTTTAACATTCTTGTATTAAATTTTAAAATATAAATTTGTGAACATATGCCAGTATATCTGCGTTATCTTTTGGTGATCAAAAGACAGTACTTTAATTTTATATGCAACGCATAATTTGAATTAAGATATTATTTTTTCATGTGTATGTTTGGTTCTTTTTTAGCCTGTCCTAGATAATTCAAATTATTGGTGACAAATCTTGAGTATGCGAACTATTTTTATCAGTTTTATTTCATTCAGATAATCGTCATCGATCAACTCTCTTCTATTCTGATGTTGTCTCGATACTGCTTGTCGTATTTCAGGTTATATAATGCTTAAAATTCAGTTGGAGATATCTGTCTGCTAGCCGTGTTGAAAATTATTTCGCTTTTACCATTATGAAATGCAAACCTGGTCTCTTATAAATTGCTTTCAATCAATAACCTAACTTCATTTAAATTGTGAGGCCGATTGATTGATTGATTGTTTTGTTTTATTTTTAACCACGATTATCTATAGTCGAGGAGCAGAAAGCTTGCAAACCGAATGCAAAATATCCTAAAATTTTCACAAGTATGTTATTTAAATCAAATTTGAGGACTTGAAATTAAAACCAAACCGCATTAAATCAATTGCAATGAAGAAAAAGTAATGATTGGCCACTCGAGAACGTTAACGTATTGACTAGTTTCAACGTTTTTGGTGGGCTTAGCTGATATTCAAGATGTTTGAAATAAAAATTTTGAATTCAATTTAGGGTGTTAATATTAATCCAGTTTCCTTTCAAATTTCTTTGAAGTGAATTCGTTAATGTAAAACTAAATTGACGAGAATGTTTAAAAAATCACATTCGGAGGTCAGAAGTGCGAATTTTTATTTGCAAATGTGCGAGTGGATAAAAATCATTAAATACAAACTTTTGTGGACAGGGAATTATTCAGAATAATTTACCCTTAAATGAAAAAAATTATCGGTTTTTGACATTGAAGTACTGCGTGAGTCGCAAAAATTAAATTATACGCAAGCTAAGTCTGAAATCTGTATTTTTTTCAGTTTAACTTTGCGACTACAAATAGACCTTCTCTTTAATGTCGTGACTTATTATACGTTGACGATTTCCGTCTAAATGGCAGTTGTATTCGTGTTTCAGCTATTATAGTCACGTAGTAGATAACCATATTATCTATATCCATAAACTTACTTCATAGCATTTATTGCATTTATCTAAAATATGGCCAATCCATTTTTGTTTGTCATAAGCTTGCAAAATAGATTTAAATTGTTGCCTTTACCAGCCGCGTAATCCATGATTTCGTAATTATCTAGCTCGTAAACATGTGAAATAGCTCTCCCAATGTTATTATCGTGACGACATCTGCATTTTGCAGTCGAATTTAACAATTAAATACAATGCAAGCGAAACTGCTATATCTGCGTGTCACATATCTTATTTTGCTTGCCATATTTTAATGTTTTCCGGTTTGATCCTTTTTGATGTGTTTGCCGTTGCATTCTCATGATTACTATGGAAAGCCAAAACGCGTCAATAAATGTAACTAACAGTTCCCTTGGAATACTACCTTTGATTTGTAATCCTTAAAATTTTCTCTCTGTTCTCTCCACCATATGATTTATTTTAATTTCAAATAGAAGTCCAATTCAGTCCCAGTTAAGTTAGGGTTAGTGTAATAATAATTTAATTCCTAGGTATCTTGTTATTCGGACCTTCTTGTAGCTTATTTATATACAAACCGATAAATTCATAAAGAAATTTTAAATCCCATTGTTATGGATTTCTGTTTTTAAGCATTGAATATTTATTTCTTATAAATCTTATAATTCAGGACGATACCAAAACGGAGAGAAGTCTCGAACCGTTCGCCTACTTTGGTGGTAAGTATTTATTTGATAGCTGTTTTTGTATTCCGCTGTGCTACTTCATTTATTAATTTCATTTAATAAATGTTATACGTCACAATTAAGCAACTATTTGATTAAATAAGAAATTTTTGTATTTATTGTGCTCATATTTTAGTCAGTAAATAATAAATGTGCATAAAAATCAAATTCGAACACATCTAGAATAACGTTTGCTTAGTAATAAAAATTTAGATTATGTAAACCAAGGTATCATGTCAATAGAATTAATAAAATTCATGCGCTGGACGAATAAGATATAACTAATCCTGATCAACCTTAAACAGATGAACAAAGGTTCAGTAAAAATAAGTGTAATTTATCGTTGCTGTTTAATTAAGAATTTAATATAATGGCAAATATTCAGTTTGATATAACATTTAATTTAGTTTTAATTATTACGCATTGTGAATGTTAGACGAATGCGTCGTTCTTTAATTCGTATCGTGTCACAGCTTATTCAAAGCTTGAGTTTTTCCGGCACTAAATCTAATCGGGTAGATGTCCTGCCCCGTTAAATTGACATCTAGCTCATATTTTTTTAAATTAAATAACTTGGAAATTTCCGTTAGCACGTTAATTTACTACCACTTGACCTACAAATGACAGGTGATTTCCACCGTTCCAACCAGAAGCGACGCATGTGTCCATAAGCGTATTACTCTTGCTCATGATGACTTTGAAATATTCTTCTTGTACAACTTGAAAATTCATTTTATTTGGCACTCAATTACTAAATGCGTCATATAAAATATAATTTTTATTTATTTTCATGAAAGGTGGCATAAGAACAGCGAAAATGTGATATCAAATATCCATCGTGACATGAAGGAAATTTGTTTTAGCATAACTGGACTAATTGAAATTATCGGATCTGCGTTTTGACTAACGCAGCTTTTTTGTTCCAGTAGTGCCTTTTCTTTAAAATATTTCGGCTGCCTTTATCGGTAGCCTTACTAAGTTGATCCATCCTTACAAGTTTAACGGACGAAACTAATAAAGTAGGCGTTTTATTTCCTCTAGCCATATTATTTATACTTTAGACTGGCCTTTCACTAGATATTCGCGTGTCACATGTGTGTGTGTGTTTGCATATCCGTAACTGCTATTTTCATCTAATTAAGTGAAACTAGAGTGGTTGAATAAGAAATTAACATTTGCAAGCGCTAACTATTCGTTTTATACACTCAATGTAAAATTACGTAACTGAGATTTCCCTCACATTTTCTGGTTGATGGAGACCAATAATTCAGAAACATTTGTCATAAAAAAATGCAATAAGTGATAAAACTAGAAGTGCAAGTGACCAATGCACGGGTTAAATTTCAATTCACACAACTCCGGTTGTACTCAAGATAGACTAGTTAATAACAGTTATTGTCATACCATTAAACAGGTGCAAATAAAAAATGCAGTTAAATATTATTGATACACATATACGTACATCTAAAGGAAACTGTAGTCAATAGACATTAATATACCTTTTGTACGCGTCGTACAAATTTTTATTCCCAAATATTTGAAATTATGTATTAGTCGAATGATCATAATAGGTAGGGTTGGATTCAAGTCACAAAATAAGTGTTCAAATCACTAACAGTTTTAAAATCAAACGAGGAGTTAGAGATGAAGTTTAGAAAGTCTATATTCTCAATAATTGATTAGACATTACTTGAATAATAAGCCCACCAATAATTCAATTTTAATCCGATGTTCTTTATCTTTTACTGGAGCTAGCTTCATTTTCCAATTCGTGCAACAGCCTTTTCCTGCCATTAGCTAATGCGGTATTTCAACTCAAACATAGCGATTTTTCAACGGCTGTCATCATTCATAATATTATCTCTGGATTTAATTTCGACAGATCCTCTAATCAATCTCGTCACCCTATTACAACTACATATTACTATTCGTTTTTATTCATCACAGTTGATAGTATGCCCAGTCTCCACTGCATGATGAGCAAGATCAGATTTAGCAATATGTCCATACTTACACGAAGTTTTATGTTCACCTCTTCTTACTTTGATTGGGCGCATGATCTCACCAATATACTTGAAACTACAATCATTGCTTGGGATCTCAAATATTTAAGATTTTTCTAAGGGTTCAATCTTTTCCTTTTGGTTATGGAGTATTGTACCTAGTGTAAGGGACTGTTTTAAAATGTTCCTTCTTTTGCATTTTAAAGCTAATGATTTCTCTTTCCCATCGTGAATTGTTTACACGACATTCCTGGAGTAGTAGATGTTCACAATGGCTATTACTCTTAATTTTAGTTAAACGTGATCAATATCTAATATTTTGATATTGGTATGATTTGCAAATTTAGCAAGATTTATTTAGAGTTGGTAAGTAATTCATATTTCTTATCATTTTATTTGCTGAGGTGATTTATAGATAATATATATACGAGATTACTTTTTCCGATTGTCCCATATTTCTTGACGAAATATTTTGTGAGTTTAGAATGTAGAATCCATTCCTATTAATGATTCACAAGGAACGACGAAGCACATAATCATACGAGATTATACATTTTATCCATGGTGGCTTTGGCATTGTCTACTTAGTCAATTAGGAATAACTTTCTATTAGATACGCTATACCTTATACATGTAGTGAATAAAATGTCGAACTTACTATATAAATAATAATTTTAGGCAATTTGCAGTTATTGAGGATCTGAGAATGAGCTGTGCGTATCTGAACCAAATTTTGTTTTGTTTAAATCTTAATATCCCTCTATCCTAATATTAAAACGTATTTAAACCTATGTTATTTGTTATATTACCCAATGTAAACTTTACAATTATAAGCAGCTTAAGTGAAATATTGCAGATGTAAACAAAGAGGTCTACTTGTTGCACTGAATCTGCTATCTTATCTAATATTTAGTTTTGGAACAAAGCGAAACGAAGGACGACACGGGAAAAAAAATCATTCGCGTAACTGCAAACAAAACAAATTGTTGGTTAAATTTCAATTCATCTATAAAAGAATGAAGAGATCTCATACAAAGACACATCCACAGAAACGGACACACACTCAGGCAAATACGCATATAAACTTACTAATGAGTCTATCAAGAACTAGAAGCAAAACCATGTCGGACTAGTTGCCGCCCATATAATTAAATAGAGACTCAGATTATATATAAATGAAAATTATAATGCTATGTTTAGTATTCTCGAAATAAATAGGCATTTTTCATTTTTGTTATGAATGTATATTCTTGTTAATAATAAATATACTGTGTAATATTCTCGAAGGCAATGTATATTATATATATATATATATGAATATATATATATATATATATATATATATATATAAGTATATATATATATATATATATATATAAAGAAAGAGCGAAAGAGATTTGCAAAATAAAAATGATAAATCAGACTATAAAATTCACTGCTACTCGTTCCATAAACTTATTTTTAAATTTTACTTTAATGTTAATATATTTACAAACACATACAAGTATATATATAATTATTATTTTATTTGTCGACATTTAAGTGTTTCACTCTTATTGTGTTCATCTTTGAATTCTATTATTCTCTTTATAATGCATTTTATGCTAATTTGTCAAGCGCGTAATGGTGTTTATTGCTTTACTTATTTTAACGTATTCTAAAAATTTCTACGTGTTAATACATTGCGACATTTTTAAATATTTTGCCCTTGGCTTTATTTGAAATTCAATTGGAAATCACCTGTAAAATATAGCATCATTTAAATATGGTTACTATTTGTGAAAAATAGTAAAGATTACAACATTTTGTGCTTTATCAAAGAAATTTTTAAATATTATTTTTTGCAATAATATATATTTTTATTCACAGTAAAACATCAGTAGACATTCAATGAGAAGAAACTCAATTAACAGGGAGCAGTTAATATACATGTCTATCTTTTTATTTGACCATACCTCAGTATATCGATAAATTTTAACTTTGCAAAACTACGAAGGATACGTAGAGTTAATGTGGCTTTTCAACTAAATGATTGAAGGAATGCTTTTATTGCGTATATTTCCCATGTGTGTGGTTTAGGAGTTTTGATTATTACGTATCACAACATATGTTTGTCATTCAGTATGTGGTTGTTTGACACGTGCGCTGTCATCTTTTATGTAGTTTCCGCAGTAGTTAAAGGCGGGAAAATTGATAGCACTCACAGGTCACTAAAATTTTGATTCTTTTTTATTTCCAAGTGCACAACTTGCCTTTGGCATTTGTTGATGGATTCCCATTGATTCAATCACTCTGAAGCTATTCAAACGTTGGATGCCTAAAAATGCTGTTTAACCAAGTTTTTCGAAAGCTTTCCCTCAAAAATTGTAAAAACCTGGTTCAACAGCATTTTTAGGCAGTCAGCGTGTGAACATCTTTAGAGTGTCGGGACCACCAAGAAAACATCAATTAATTTAAAAGACAAGCTGTCGACCTAGAAATGTAAATGAATGAAGATTTTACCAACTTTTGACGCTCTTATTCGATTGGCATGAGCCAGCTACTTTTCTTGGCACATAAGTGTATACACGGTTTAATAAATGGAAAAATCTTTAATTTTGAGATCGTATTGCGTAAATTTTAGTTTTGGGTTGGAGTTTTCAATATGCGGGTAGTAATAAATGTATTTTGTCTCTATGTTTAATTCTAGGATTGTAGATTTTACTAGCATATTGCTTATACAGGATCAGAATACTGTTTATTTCATAAAAAATGTAAGTTTGTTTCACGTACAGATAAATTTGCTTCGGATTTAACATTGCCCGTGTGCATGTTTTTTGTACTTTAAACCTAGCCCGTCAGCTTGCCTATCTTGACTGCACATCTGCTCTGCGTATTAGAATTTATTATTATCCCTGTTTCGGCTAACGTTACAATTTAGCTTCAATGTTCATATAGAGGTTGCTTTGATTGATAAATATACGTTTCGCAGCTAGCCGAATACTAAATAATATTGATAAACTACCGTAGGTTTTGGTTTTGTATATACGGCACTTCATACTTGCTTTCGAATGATTACGACATCGATTTTCGTTGTTTGAAAAATTTTTTGTGTGTGCTTTGTTTCGTGTTTGTATGGTATGATGATTAATTTCTCATTTAGCAAGGGTTGTCACTTGAATAATTGTCTTGGTGAATTACCTTGATTATCTTCTGCTTAGTTTGTCTGATGTACAGCCTACGGTACATACGTTAAAAATTAAAAACAAGAGATTTGTAGAAATAAAGTTTGTTTCTAGCATCGAAAAACGTCGCTATTGTTTGTTAAACTTGATTTTTAAATATAGACTGTTAAAGTTTTCATAGCATTAACCATTAGAAATAATTAAAATGCACGATGTTGATGGTAAAATGACCCCACTGAAAATAATTTTGCTGTTTGTAAACAACGACATTCTCATGCGACCTAAACAAAACATGATATTGGTTGTCACAACAAATGCTCGTTTTCTTTAGGATGATGAATTGTATTCGTCAACGTCTGTCAAACCACGGCAAATTTCTCTATCGTCCTATATCCGACTTGTGCTCATAGTATTACGTATAAACTGTAGACCCACTGACATCTAACCATTACGTCCAGAACGACTGCCTTAGACCCATTGAAGAAGATAGGATAACACGAAACGTTGTTAATGGTAGTTTTTGGAGACTTATTAAGGCAACATTTTGCCGTCCTTTTAAACCTCAATGTACCATTCTTTAAAGAGCAAATCAATAAGTGCTTTAATAAAAGCTCACACAATAAAATTGCACAGTTGTTACTACGCGGCACATTTTTTCTCTCTGCCAATTTGTTTGACCTAGTAAGGTAATCAAATAAAGTTTACACGCTATATGCATTTTGTAAAAAATTAAAATAGCAAAGCCCAATTAATACATCTAACATTTATAATGTTGGCGGTTGAAACAAAATGCTATTTCATACATTAGTCTGTTTTAATTGAAGAAATATAGCAACACATATTTCTGGTTAACGCAATCAATTATAAAACAAAAATATAACCATGTAGTAAAAAATAAATGGGTAAACATAATTAGCAGTTTATAACTCATTTTTTGGATGTTCAATAATAAACCAGATATTTAAATGATAAGGATAACCAATCAATCACTTAGCAAAGCATTTAAAAATTCTGGAATGATTTAGCTAGGCATTCAACACTTTCTAACTGCACTACTACACGAATACATCCGCCAATTAAACTATTCTTCTATGCTGATTTGTATAACAAAGCTCTAATCCGACGTTTGCATATGTAATCTAGAATAAATTGGACTGCGGAGAAAATTGGAACAATATACGCTATACAAAATATGCATAGGCGATCTATTGTTCTCCGTTCAAAAGCTGTCAATCATAGAAAATTTAAGAATTAGCTAACAATGGCGATCAAATTCACAATAAAAAAACATGCTTCCGTTTCTCGACATTTAAGTACTCCGAGAAAACAACGGCATGCTGAAAAGATTTATAATTCGAAAATACACGTTCATAAGACGACTGGTTTATTTCAACAGAGGCCTTGTAAATACCAAACTAACAAATTTGGCTGAATGTCTTCTACGCACAAAGTCGAAGAAAGTTTTAAACATTTGACAAATATACTGCGGAGAATATCTTCAGCTATAAATTTATTTATTTTAACACGAAAGAACACGATTCACGTAAAAAAGAACAATAAACGAAACGTGTACCATAGAATGAGTTTATAAGGAAATGTCTCATTAGTTATATTATCTAGAAGTATAACGTGCATGACAAAAGCGAACATTTCAAACATTTGGCAAAATTCACATTAAGCGCACATGGAGTCATGTAGCGTTTATGATCGACTGCCTTTTTTGCACTAAACTCTTAATGTTGATGGCATTCGCAAATTTTTTTATCGGGAAACATGCACATCGGTTGAAATTATATTCCACAACTAATTAGAATCCATTGAACACCTGTGTAGTGGTCAACGACGGTTGAAAGCATAAAACAGAACGATAAATGCAGCGACACTGTCATACGATAATGAAGTTGCTATCTGAAGAATCCCAGTTGATCCCCCATTTTAGTGGTCAACGCCTGTTGAAACATTACAAATTATTCCATCATTCTACATCCGACCCGTCTCATAGCCTATCTTCTGGACTGCAGGTCAATACGTGTCTACTCAATCAACTTATAACAGTTGCCACAGTTCCAATGCAGAAGAAAATACGCTGTGACGACATCATTAATTAGATTTAGAGACTGAAATGAAAGTGGTTTTGACAAAAGAACAAAATAATTAAGAGAAAAAATGGTTAATAGTTCCTGTATAAATCAAATACAAGGAAGATCGTCTGTCATTTGCTCGTCTTCCAATTCGCCACAACGCGCCTAGGCCAGACAGGCTGCTGTAATTAACCTCAAAATGCTACGGACAAATTATTAGATTCATCGTGTTCGAAAGTACCCGGCGTACTTCTGGTTTCTTTTTTTGCGTAATGCTTTGGCCTCCGCAGCAATACCATATGTTGTCTTAAATTCATTCAGCCAAGTAAAGCAGATCAGTTCCCGACTTTGCCACTTTTATAGTGATCAATACCTGTTGGACCATTCCAATTTGCTTCATCATCCTATAAACGACCCGTGGTCATTGTCGATCCTCTATACTTTATGCTTATTCTCCTCTATCCAATCGGACTAGAAAGAGTGCCACAGTCCCATTGACTAAAACAAGATACGGTCAAAACTTTATTAATAGGATTTACTGATTAGAAAATGTCAAAACATTGGTGGCTTGCATAGCCTCACTGTGCATTTCTTTAGAAAATTATTTTTTTTAAATACGATAAAAAATTAAAATTTACCTGTTAAGCTAATGTTTAAAAAAATGAAGAATAGCTTCTACGTAATCCACTTTTTCTATGCCAATAGAAATTACCAAATAATAGAGAAATCGTTTAAATAAAAATACAAACATAATATAACCACATTTCGTATTAAAAAACTGAGCATATTTATTTATGTTACTCCTTAGTGATGTGTTCTCTAGATGCTTTAGAAAAATCTCAGCCAACACTGGTTTATATAATATTTGCATTTCAGCAGTTTTGTGCGGTTTCAATATAAATTATTAAAAGTTCGTGGCTGCTTTTCAAATTAATCTCAGCCATAACTGGAAACAGGGGGTCATACATTGCTAAACCATAAGCTGTTTATAATTCCCTCCATTAAAACTAAACTGTACGCTTTTCGTGCATACTAAGATGAGCTTGCGTAGAGTGTGGCAGAGAAACATAAATGTTAACATGTCTTGATCTATCAGGTTTCACATTTGAAGTCGCGTAAATGCGTAGAACGACGTGCATTGACAGACCAATATTCAAATGCGCTTAAAAACATCAGCTTAAATGCAAGCATCAAAATACCACGCGCTGATAAAAGCCAGAGTGTTGTTGAAATGGACAAATTTGACTATCTAAAATATGGAAAACAAATCGAATGATAACACAAAATTTTAACCTCTAGAGGATAACTCAGATGGAAAAGACAAAGTGGAGCGCAAAGTAATAAATGTAATTAAGATCTTGACAGATTCCAGTTTAATTGATGAGGCCATTACACGGAATGTTAAGCCAGTTGGATCATTTAAACCAACAATGTATTATATGCAATAGTAGAAGGGAGTTAGCCACATACGAAGCTTTGTGGATAAACAAGCTGCAGCCGGATTTATGCAAACTGAAAAAGCATGTTCAGGCATTGAGTTTGAACTCTAGGTAATGCACGCAAATGGTTGGCTATTTCCTTATTTCACACTCTCTATATATTTACATTTTTCTTTTAAGATTTGCCTTTCAAATTTTAAATAAAAAGATGCTCATTCGTAGAAACTTGAAAAGAATATGAGAAAGAAACAGTTCTTGTATCAGATAAAATTTCTTTTTATTTTTTCACGTGGATAAGGTACTATGAACAAAACTATTATTGCATTTAGGAGTCCGATTTATATATTATATATATACAACCAGCTTTCAACTAACGAATGTTAAATGTAAAACTAAACGTTGAAAATATTTTACACAGCATTTCTTTTCGTCTGCTTACATTTTTGTTTATCGAAAAGACATACTAATTTTCAAAGGAAATATATTTAAACTTTTAAATCGCTAATTTTTTAACACAAATGTGCCTGTCACTTAATTAAAGAAGCTTTACTCTAGCATCGTTTTTATACATACTTATGTTTGACAGTTGATACACTTTTTCTTCGAAAACGTTACTGTGCATAAATCTGCATTGTGATAATGGCAACGTTCCTAAATTAATATTAAGCATCATTTAATTCTTATCTAATATTATCATTTTTGCATAATATTTATGTCATTATGAGTAATGTTAATTTAGATTATAATACTTGAATCTTATTTGTTTGAATTAGTTTAACTTGATTGTTAATTAGCACAAAACACTTGTAAAAATTCCATTATAATAAACATTAGTGTTCAACACAGGCCAGATATTGAAAACACTTGATAAGTTTAACTATATTTTTTCTGTAATGTTCCCATCAGCAAATCGTTTAATACTCGAAAGCACTGCTTACATCATTAAAAAATATTTTTTTACATAATAAATGTTAATTCGATAAAAGTTAGTTTTGAGTATTGTTATCTAGTACTACATTTGAGCTTAAAGGCCTTTGAATCTTTTCCCAGAATCTTAGTAGTCGCTACGTTTGCATGAGTGACACTTGAAAAAAACTGGCTCGCCACATTTGTTAGTTAAGTTAAATTGATTTTTAGTAATTTTAGATGAAAATTATAAGATAACTTTATATAAAAGTTTAAAAGACTAATTAACGTGATTTCATTTAACTCGACGAAAATATCGTAAATCAATTGACAACCTAATATTGGTTATTATATGCGTTATAAATATGCGAAGTTAAGCGGTCGTTAACCGGCCGGTATTCACGTATTCGTTGGAGAAAGTAACAATACTAATACTTCTTTAATAAACACGGCCGCTAAGCCTCATTATATTTGATCATTGTTCTCCTGTCTTACACCCTCTTATATATTATGTAAATAATAACTCAAAGCAATACGTAAAAGACAGGTTGGTTAGAACACAAGTGCGTTCAAGAGATTTATACTAAAAAATGCAACTTGCTAGTGAGACAAAACATCCGCAATGGAAGGACACATTACTTATAAACATCCGATTCATAACAATGAACTTTTTTCGCATCTTTGTAGCCTTTCTCTACCAAACGTTGAACAACATGAGATCAGGTCATTAATTTACTAAATAGTAGTTCAATAATTTATTATTATATTTATTTATTATATTATATTATATATGTTACCATATGAGTTGTATATTTAGAATTTATTTAAACGAACATTGGTTGCGCGATCGGTGATGTCAATTAATTTAACTCAAGGTTGTGAATTCGATATAAACACTTAACCCCTTATGCACATTAATTTTGCAGTATAAACCAAATTTTGTATAGTTTGGAAAAGGTAATTCTTCCACTAGACTGATTTCATCCTTAGTGGGAACTCATCACGTAGAGTCCCGAATTTGCCGCGGACAGGGCTTGAAACTGGGCACCTCTGCTTTGGAATCTGGTTCTCTAACCGCTGAGCCACCTTGCCGCACATTACACACAATTTTCAGTTATATGCTTACTTACATAACTCGGTTGAGGTTATTTTGTTTTAGGTGGTGTTCATATGGCATTCATTTAGACCCAAAGTCAAACTAACAATCCCTAATCTGTCATTATTCAATTGACGCCACACTACATGGAGAAGTAGTATTGAAATGAACATTTGTATAATTAGGTTCGTGTCTTGTCCACGGCGAATTCTGGCCAGTACTTGATGAGTTCCCAATAAGGACGAACCCAGTCTACTGGATAAATTGCTTTTCTACGCTATACAATTCTTTGTTTATTCCCACAGATGTTACTAATTAATGGGTCTGATCTTTATATTTGTAATATATTTTATTTTTGCGTATATTTTTTAATATGTGATCTACCAGATTCCCCTATATAATAAAACCATATTATGTAAAGAACCAGCTATTGTAGTGTGAAGTAAATTTGGCCTTTTGTTGACTACTTTGCAAAAATTGTGCTAAGAATAAAACTTATGCCTCATTTCATTGATTTCATTTTGAAATCAAGTGACCAAACTGGTCTTCTTCGACGAGTCTAATTGATTAAGTAAATCCAATTTTATTAGGATTTACTGCATTCCTGCAGTGGTTTACATTTTAAACATTTACCCTCTATTAAAAATTACTTGGTTGTTTTAATATTTTATAAATATATCAATATTATAATGATTGTTATTTCAAAATTTAGTCCATATTGTGTCGTTTTAAATGACATTAGACAATTCCGCGTTGAACGTCAAAATAAAACTATCTTACCCTGTGCAATTTTTGTAGATATACGTTTTACTGCTTTTATATTCTTATAGATACAAGCTAGCATACATGCAGTTACATATAATTCATAGCGTAACACGTAATAGAACGTCCACGGTCATAGTCAGCCTATCCGAACTGCACAGTAACATTAAAGAATTAGTTTCAAATTTACTGAATAATATTCTCTGGGAACTAAAAATACACGCCTAATCTACCATTTTTTTATAATTAAGCCGTCAACACCATCCATAAATTACGAATTATTTCATACTTTTAGAGTAATGGGACGGCAATGATTGATTAGCTATCAGGAAGAATGAGAACGCGTTAATGCTAACTCCTCGACGATAGAACAGGCTTGACTTACTAAATAATAATCCAATTCGTATGGGCCTTAAGTAAATATGAGCACAAGACGTAACCTTAGTTGGAAATGATTTTCGTGATGACTGACTGGATCTTATTAGAAGTCAAAATTTTATGAACAATGCACAATAGAAATTGCTAGAAATCACGTGCACTTCACAATTATCCTATAATGACAACACTTGAGAAATCATAAAGTAAAAATTACATTTCGGTTATGCTAAGTTAGGCATAGCCCTTAGTCTTGGACGACTTTATTCTAATTTTATATACTTTAACCGCAAAAACTATTTCTTCCAACAATCTCCATTTAATTGTACGAAACTATATCATTGAAATGGAACAAAGTGCCAAATTCATTTTCAAACAGTGGAAAATTTGCATTCAGATTATATTTTCTGCTCACTAAGAAGCGATTGTTGTAATAAAAACATATTATTTACACATTCTACTTCAAAAAATATATAGAAAGTCCCGTTTAGGTCGTCGGACTTGAATATTAATAGAACAACCGCCATACAAGTAAAGGCCTCTTAATTAAATATTTGTAAATATTTTGAATAATAACAAAAATATTTTAGAAATCATATTTTTAACACAGTATTTCAGATGAGATTTTATAAAGCCCATCAATTTTGTCACTTTTAATTTTAGAATCAACTGTGACCTTAAATATGCCACAGCTGGAGACCGTGTTGTGCATGGCGCCTGTGACATACGCTGGTAGGTTGAACGATTGAATTTTAAATTGTTCTAACGTTTATAATAGGCGAGCAAATGACATATGTTTAGTATTGAAAAATTTAAATAACGTATTCATTTACAATGGCTAGCTCTTTAATTGTTCGCCTATGTAAATGTACTATTTATATATTTTCCTGGTTTTTCCGTTTTTTATACCTAAATAAATTCATTTAATTCTGCGAATAAAACTTTAAATGCATATCTATCTATTTTGCACATTGCGCATTGAAATTTCTCTTTCTAACATTTTATTTATAATTCGCCCTAGTTAGTTTACAATGTAGATATCAATTTATTTGTAATAAAATCTGTTTTACCTTTTTCATATTTCTGTTTTTCATAAATGTTTTAATCATGTATGTTTTAATTAAGAATTCTCTTTATATATTTATCTTATTTGCAAATAATTTTTTTCTTTGTTGGTATAGAAGACCGTCTTTTTTCATTAGTTTGTGCAAAAAACTATCTGGGTCTTCTTATCTCTGGAAACAGATAGTCATTGAGCTATTTTATCACACACATTTCCAAGAAAAATCTGCTACTTTCCTATATTTTCCTCACATAGTATTATAATCAGTCTATTAGTGCTTCTGTTATTGTTTTTTTTTTAATTTGTAGATTAATGTTTGCATATTAGTATTTTGAATCTACAATGTTATTCTCTCATATATTAGGAAATTTCCTTTTCGATATTCTTTTCCATATCTTGTCAAGTATGAAAATTAATCTATTTATAGTTTAGTCCAGCACGTAGTTTTCATGTAATCCACATCTGTATTTACGGGTTTAATGCAAAATATTATTGGCCAATCGTTTAGCAATTGAACAGACTACGTAGTGGTGTTAATTTAAAAAAAAATCCTTATTTACTTAGAGCGTGACATTTAAAACGATTTTAACATAAATAGTATCATAAAAGTTATCTTAAAATATATACTACAAATAACAGAACTTCAACTTATATTACTATAACTAATATTTTTATATTCTTACTTTTACTATTGCTACTACTTCTACTGCTAAAACAGCAGCTACTACAACTACAATTTTTTTAAATTACAATTATTATTTTTGCTAATAACTACTATTTCTATTACTAAAATTACTCCAAATAATGCTAGTAATAATGATTTTATAACAGAAACAATAATGAAAAATACAACAACTTTCATTTTTAAGCGATAATATTATCGATTTTACTAATTTGGTAACACATGTCACGCAATCCAGAATTTCAATTTCATTCAAACGTTAATATTAGCTAATTATGGGTGTTAGAATAATGTTCAAATAGGCAAAAATATAAAACAGTTTTTGATAGAAGCAAGTTCCGTTTTATTACTTTAAAAAATAAGTATAACGATACCTGTGAAGGTATGATGTAAAAAATACTTAAAAATAATCTAAATTACGCTATAAATATTTTATACAAATATCACAGTCCGAAGTGATTAGACAGTAAACTTTCTTTTAATTCCACAAGACTGCGGCACATTATTGCCCATTTCTGTAAAACAGCGCAGCTTACAGCTTGCGAGTTTAAACATATTAACCAGCTTTAAAGGACGAAAATATTTAAAATTCATATCCAGGGAGAATTAATGGGTGACAAAGTGGAATAAATAAAGATTTACGCATTATTATGACAAATGTGTTTTACTTCCTCTGCGTTGAAAGAAAAAAGCCTTCATTACATTCTAAGATATCTGTCATCTATTTAAGACTCAATCAATTAACATCATCCAAGGTATATAAAACTCAATTTACCAAAAAATTTGCTAATCGAAAACTCTTAGTATAAACTGCATATGCATATGTTAAACACAGTAAAACATGTCTTTGAGCTTTGTGAATGACAGCTTCTGGACTCCATACAAGCTTAGGCATTATATTATTCCAAAACTAGCAATAACATCATATGTTATACAATTTAAAAAATGCTTGTTTACTACTAAAAAATGGATTAAAGATAACGATTTGATAAACATGGTATAGAATTTCTAGCATCCACTAAAGAGTTCACGTTTAAGCTGAATATCTAAAACGATTATTGCTTGCGCGTGTGTTAACGTGTGTCTGACCTTAATTTCACTATTTTTAAAAAATGGGATATATTTTGATCTACAATTCACCATTTTCTGCAGGTTACCCATTAAATAAGAAACCATATTCGGTTATTTCAATTGACTTTAGACTCTGATTTAAAAATTTTGTATACTTTATCACCTTCGAGGAATCATCGAAAATTTGTCGCTTTGCCAAAAACTACCTGTTTGCAAATATTTTTCAAGCCCTATTACTGTAACGATGGATAATATCATTAAACTTATACAAATATTTTCATTTACCGGGAAACAAATATAATAATGTTCAAACAAACGTGCAGATTGTTAATTCAATGCCGCGTTTTGCGTACGCGGGTAATAGTTGTACACGGGTAGTTACACAAAGATCCGATTCTTCACACTTTCCGATTTTTTTTGTCTTTGATCGGGTTGAATTCTTCTTTTTTCAACTGGAAATGCGGTTCTGTCACATCTTTGTTTACTGGTGACGTTTCGGTGCCTACTTTCCAGCACCATCCTCAGGCAACACAGTATTGTGAAGTTTGTACTGTGTTGCCTGAGGATGGTGCTGGAAAGTAGGCACCGAAACGTCGCCAGTAAACAAAGATGTGATAGAACCACATTTCTTAGATCAAAGACAAAACAAAATCGGAAAGTGTGAAGAATCGGATCTTTGTGTAACTGCGCGTGTACAACTATTACCCGCGTACGCAAAACGCGGCATTGAATTAATTGAATTGTACACACCGCAACAAAATTTCAAAAAATACGTGCAGATTGTTATTTTAATACTTTCAAATGCCAGTTGTTATATTTTTCTACGGGGGATTGTCATTGTCAAGTGCAAGTGAAATATTATAGTAGGATTGCATATTTTGCAATAACTTTCATATTGTACAAATTCAACCGTTTTTCATCAATATATTAAAAATTGAAAAAAATGTATTGTCAATAAATAATTTTCGTGATCATTATGTATACACAGCAAAGGCCCAATAACTTTGCAAAACTGATAAGCACTATAACAAAAAGTCCTATGTTATAGTCCATTATTGAAGAAAATTATAGAAAATTACAAGATGCTAACAATTTAATTTAATAAAATTTAAACCTGTCTCAAATACATTCCAGATTTCTTAACTACCGTTCAATAGTTAAATTTAAGCTTCAGAAATTGCATTCTTCATTATACAAGATTAGAACAGAATTTCAAACAACTTAAATTTATTAGTAACTTAAACTTTGCTTCAATCTGGTCTCAAAGTCAATCCAGATGCTTGGAACATTAAACGCTTAAATTTAAATCTATTTATACAGATGATTCTTAAGCACTATATATGGCATTTATTTGGTGATTTGAAGTTGGTCAAATTTCTTCCGCTTGCTTTATGATTGAATTAGGCTATCTGAGGCTTCACTGTCTAGTATTAAATGTGGGTCATGACATTTTAACACACGATAAGATAAGGCGTTATTATTATTAAGCAAATTATTAGTAAACTGCCAAAGATTAGTTAGCTATAGGCATGTAGTCATAAACAAACTAAAATATCATCTATTAACATAGAACGCGATAAAATAATTGATGTGTTTATTTGGGTAATAAACAGAGCTACAACTTACAGTATTTAGTACAAAAAACAAGTAGTGAAAATAAACTGTTAACAGGGTTTTTAAAATTTATAATGGACAGTATGGCTACGCGTTTAGTACTCGAAAATAATAATGTCAAAACAATGTTTATTGAATTTTGTAAAGTGTACTGGATTCTTGCCAGCTAAAATAAAATAACTCTTACTTCGACCAATCAGATTGTAGACAACAATAACAAAAAAATGAAAACAAAAGCAAACTTGTGCATAATGCGGCATTAATTTAACAAATTTGATTGTTTTCATATCTATATTTCTGTTTGTTATTAATTGAACACATTAAGATAATAAATTAATTTGATTTTTCATTTGATCAAATTTTTTGTTTTATTTTCCTAAGCTTGATTTTAAAACTGAATATGGTTACAAAGCTTTTAGTTATCAGTTATAACCAATACTAACAAAAAACAAGTTTCATACCGTCATGATTCCAAATAAATATTCTTTGAGGTGTAATAGCAATAACAACCTGCCAACAACAAAAGAAAAATAACAAAATACTAGTTTGTAATTCTTTAAAGGAGACCATCTTGTTTAGAATTTGAAAACATCTAGATAAAAATAAAAATTAGGATTACGCATTAGTGTACTTGGCGGTTTCTAACATTTGCAAATCGTTATTAATGAAAATAAGGCTAGAAAAAAACGGATGAGAACAAGTACAGCAGGCCTGAATCGCGTAGCAAGCGAAAGTCGGCAGCAGAATGTGACTATACAAAGAATATAGATAGCATTAAAGTTGTAGCAGATAGATTATTTTTCTTCACTTTTAGCATCCGAAAATTTGAACAAAACTTGAGACGATGCTATATATATATATATATATATATATATATATATATATATATATATATATATATATATATATATATGCGTCGTGTGTGTGTTTCTCTGAGAGAGGGTGAGTATAAGCTGTAAATCTCTTTGTCAGTAGTGTTGACGAGTAAGATAAAAAAATATATAAATAATTGCTTAAGGTATGACATTAGGATGGTTACTGATGCTTTAAAATTATAAAGTGTATTGTGTATATTGTACCGAACCAATTACATCATTGATTGCCTAATTGTTGTATAAGACTGAAATAAATTATGGAATCGTGATAATTTGCATTAATATAAAAAATCAAAGTATCTAAGTTTTGAATGAAAATTTCACATAATATAATAACCACTTCGTCGTAAAAATGGTAAAATTACTATCAATGTGCTTACAGTTAGAACCTGGCTGTCAGGTATGTCTAAACTGGCGTGTTTTCTAGTAATGCCAAAACAATAACTGATTAGGTGGAATTATTTTGAAACTAAAACTGTTTATTTGTTAACTCTTTCAATAACCAGTGCTTACTCTTCTGCATGGTCAGTCAATTTCATCATATTCAATGTTTCTGAGCAGCTAATATGAAATGTGGTACAATATTATCTGACATATTTCAGATATCTTATTTTTTGGACTAATGAACTAACACCAATTTATAAAATAAATTTCGCGATTTTTTTGTTATTATCAAACAATGAGAGAATAAAGTTTACAAAAATTATATTGAGAAGGCCAAAAAATGCAGTTTAACAATGTATAAAATTTAGTTAAACGGTTTCTATTCATTTACGATGAATCGTGAATTGAAACCAAATTCTATCATAAAGCGAGTATAGTCCCTTTCTTCTCTTGTATTAGAACAACGTGAGATCTATTATCATTTAGGGTGAGACTCTGTAGCACAAAGTGATGCAAGAAATATAAAATGTCTTACAGCCAGTGTAACATATTGCTCACCACACCTTTTATTTCCTGTTAAATAAAATCCAACAATGTCATTAATAAAGAGAGATTTATTTTGGCATTATAAATCTATTAAAAAGACTCCGTTTTGATATAATCAAAGAATAACTCTGTAATCTTATAAATATTAATTGTAGATCATTCCACATTCCAGCTTGCAATCAAAAAGTCTTCTCGATTAGTGCAGGGTAATTGTTTAATTCACATACAATGATCAATATTTCACGAAAGTGAATTGAGTGGCGTATGGCTGTCTACTAGTTCACGCTTACGTATTCTATCAGGAAGCATAAAAGCTACAACCACTTATTTTTTAAATAATCCCATACATATCTGATGCATGTTGATGACACTTTCATTATCATAAATGAAGATGTTGAAATAAGTGATATGTCCAAACATTTTAAGCACGTGGATAAACACATATGGTGTAATTTTGATCGTGAAAAGCCTCAAGCTAACACGTTGTCTTCGATTTATGCATTTCTCTTTAGATACGAATATTGCAGACTGAAAAATATATCGAAATCAGAATACAGCGCTATCAGAAATTATAAAAAGTGAGATTAGATGCTCAAATCTTTGCCACAAAGAAAACATGTTTCGTAGAATTGCAATACAAAAAGTGGCATTGCTAAAAACATCCCTATTATAAAACAGGTATTCGAAAATGTTCGCTGTAGTAGAAAATATGGGTAAACTATGACGAAAAGTCAATAAGGCCGTGCCAAAACAAAAGACGATCTTTGACAGTATATGGGCCAACTGAAATATATTCTCGAAAAAATTTAAATAGCAACGACATCTCGGGTGTCTAATACGCAACAAATTGTTGGTTTTACATACAAACGCCTTCTAAAAATAATTGCAAAGGATAAACGCTTTGCTATAAAATTGTCTAAAATAGTATATATATACATATTTCACAGCTCCGTAAGGTGCTATGTAGACCAGACTGTCCATTTACAAAACACGCGAATACCAGAACACTTTAGACTACTTACAGCTAGCAAAACGGTGAAGATTTGCGCGAAATTTGAATAAAAATCACACTCCAAATCACAATCGGCTAAATTATCAAATGAAGTTCGTAAATGTTATAAATATACAATGTTAAATTGTTTTTTTGTCTGTACATGCTTCGGTATGTTAGATTCCAACTTTTATTTTGTGTTTGAATCATGAATTGGCTATATACAATTGCATATTAGGTGTTGCGCTTCTAGTAGCAAATTATTTCAAAATGACCAAATTGATAACCCAAGGTAACATTAACGTTGGATATACTTTCGTGTACACAATCGTTTCGTGTTTACTGCCGACTCATCAATAGGAGCAAGTATTACGCTGCATTCCCGCGATTTATTTGGATGAGTAATGTGGGACAGTTTAACGGTACATTCACTTATACGAATGTTTAAACCTGCATTAGTGGAGCTAATTTCATGTAAAGACTTCGACAATTTGACTTCAAATCCAACTCTGTATATAATATATTACCGAGCCTGTAAATGGTATCAATGCTTTTCGCTCCAGAAAATCCTCACACTCTGGCCTTGATCAATATGAGCTATCACTATTCGTTTTTTACCATGATATCATTAGATTAACAGTTGGATACTTTTAGTTGTGGAGAACTAATATATAGTCAATTGTGGGTTATGTTACAAAATGGGTATACAGCTCTTTTTTCAAAGGTTGATGCATTACAAACAATTTATTTATATACTCGACTACAGATTTAGCAACCTATACAATATATTCGACTTAAACAAATTCACCTATTTATCCGATTCACATACGGCCTGCTGCATTTAATAGCTTTTCAAGTGCACGAATGTTAAAATATGCTATGATAATTACATCAATAACTATTTTGTACCACTTATTCCTAATAATTTAGAAATAATGTAACAAGAGTATCGCAAACGCATTAATAATTAACTGCGGTATATTAATATATACACATTAAGGCTTGCTGCATGCATAAGGTTATCGAATCATTAAGAAAAATGCAAATTTTAAAATGCTATACTTAACTTGAAGATATAGCACACTAAGTTATCTTAGGAACATATATATCAATAGAAAAAACATTTTGTGCATGTTATCACACGTTAGATTTTCCGTTGATGTTGAGGTTTGTAAGAAGTGTGATAATGTATTCACTAATACGTAGAGCAAAAACTATGTCACCTCTAGGTAATTATTTTGACGCAAGCACTTTTAAATTAGAATAAATAAGGTGTTCAATTTGATGCATTTTGTAACTTTTTAGGTACAATGGAATTGGTGTTTATGCTAAGCTCAAAAAAATTTATTAAATTACTATAACACATATGCACACTGAAATAATGATTAATTTACAACAATGCTAGTTGGATTTTCTTCTTGCTCTGATGATGATAACGCTAGGTCAAAAAGCACCAGAACGTGTAAATGAATTTAGTTTAGCTATGTTTTGTGACAGTTTGGATACAAAGCGACTAGCGTGTTTATCGAACTTGCAACGTTGGTTTGAATATATTATTTTATGTAATGGTTCGTTTTTCTTCGTGTAGCATAAGTAATAAATTGTTGCTCTGGCGTTCTCGAACCTGTGCCACCGATAAGCATGTATGAGTTAAGGCTCAAATAATTTTCCTTTGTTTCAAGAGACCAATTAACTATGACTAATAAGTAAAACTTTTTTAGAACACAAATTTTCAATAGCCAATATATCTTATAGCGCGTGTAAAACTGAACTCGAGAGTAAGTTATGCTCTAAATATCAATTTACATTTCAAAGTAACAAGATGCTTAATTATTTGATTTAAAATTTGTTACAGATGGACAGATTTTTTTCACAAATTGAAAATTCGAATTAGTCTATCATTTCCACTGTTTCGTTACTTATGACAAATCTTCGTGATGAATTCAAATATAATGTAATGTGTGTTCTTAACTATATATACTTTCTTCAGATTAATTGAGAGGAACAAAGAAATTGCCTTGCGAACACTGTTTATGCAAAGTTAATTAGGTATATATATATATATATATATTCGCGTGTGTGAAAGTCGTAAGTTTATGTAAGCTTAGAACTACTTAATTATGTCATTGACCTTTTCAGCTGAGCACGACCTCAGAACACGCATGTACTATTGGGCAATTATAAAGTATTAGAGTATTGATGTCATGTTTTAGTCAGGGCGTCTCATAAGTCACAAATTAGTACAAAACGATAACTATTGTGGTTAAGAAGAAAATAAAGTTTGCTATGCAATTATTTATTTCGTTCAATTTAAAATGACTGCAATAGCAAATAGTTTAAACGATCCAATGGCTAAAAAGTAAAATTTAAACCACCAAAATACTTCGAAGTTTATTTTATTCCTCTTGTTAAATTTTTTTTTGATAATACGTAGCATTTAGGGAACCTTCATGTGACGAACTATACAAGCGCGTTTTTGGCAAATGTCATTTAGGATGCAAATGTTCAGATTTTTTGCTACCACAAGTTGTTATAGAAATGGATATACAGAAATAAGATGTAATGAAAGCGACGTTTAACAACAATTTTTGATCAGAGCTAATTTTTTGTGTCAATATCTGAAACAACACATTGTGTTATTTGAATAGTAGCATAGATCACGTTTCGCGAAAAAAAGATTACTAATAACCAATGGTTAATTGATTATTTCATTCAGAACCATGAAGAAGTTTTCTGTCTGAGGTTCATATGTACACTCATTTTAAATTTAATCTAGCAAGATTAATATTTATACGGCTTTCCTACTAATCAGAGCATAAACATATTAAGAAACATTTATAGAAAAAGTGATTATTAAACAAGGGTACAAATATTTTAATTTTATCTAGCAAATTAACAATATACAGACAACGCAACATTGATGTATTGCATAAAAATACTTAACACAATGCCGCAATATAAACCATTTAGCAATCATTCATAGCAAAATTAGTGACAATATCTTTATAAAAATCAAGTTTTCGAGCTTGCGAAGAACACCGATCACAATGTAGTTAACCAATTGCACAACTTAGCAAAAGTGCAGTCTGTCACACGTATTGACGCGTTGCAACTTTCCACGATCATCAGCAGATCACAGCGACAACTTGTTCAGCGTAGTTCTAAGCAAAATGCGCATATAAGATTATAAATATCAAGTAAAAAGCTCTCACATCTAGCAGTCTTGCACAATTTGTACATGACTAACAAGTTGGCTGCATAATTTCTATTTAATGGCGAACATAAATTTTTAAAGCTTTCGCCACATTTATTTCGCAGGTGGTGCCAACAATTTTATAAATCATCATTTGCGAGCTTGAGATAAACTCCAATCCCATTGTATCTAACAAGTCGAACAATTTAGAAGAACTACCGACAGCCACACGTACTGATGTTTGGTTTGTTATGTTCTGAGGCCGGATAGGTACAAATAAGTAGAGTATATTTCGACCCATCATTTATATAAATTCGCACATTTGCCTAAAATGAATTTAAAACAAGATAAACATTTAAGTGCACATCCTGTCCATCTATTAAACTGATTACTACACAAATAATGGGTGCCTGTTAAGGGATAAAACTTGTTGAAAAACAATTAGTTTTCCTACATAAATTCCTGCTTGTCGCGAAAAGCATTGATTTATTCTACAACTTTATCCGACGTAGTATGCTGGAGTAAAATAGTCAAATTTGGTTTGTGAAATAACCAGAAAAGTTTATGGAAGTTAATGTTTCGTCAAATTCAAAAAAATAAACATCCTTAAACTTTTTTATTGACTGTGATAAAAAAGAATATGCTTTTATTATTTGTATTATTTATTCAATCAGCAAATATAAAACCTTCTGAGCAAAATATTTCATCATAATGATCTTTTTAATTGCAAACAGTCAATTCAGTGCTCCGTCTCTCTCCATTACAACAATGGTCAGTTATGACAAATTCAGTTATGAATAAGCTTTCGTTAATAGGTTAAGGCATTAATTGGCTTACAAATGCATTGTGCGCATAAGCGAATTTTTCGCTGGCTGTGACCATAATAAAAAGGAGAATAGTGCAAACATTTTCCGGTTAATATATATATATATATATATATATATATATATATATATATATATATATATATGTTTGAAACCAATGTTACTGGGAGATATATCAATACGTTGAATTATTATTATAAACATAATTATAACTAATAGTTTATATTATTATTGTGCAATACGACAAGGTTTTAATATAAGTCTACATTTTTTGGAATAATAAATTCTATCACTAGAATAAAATTGCAACAACAGTAAAAAGGAATGTAAGTAACCTTGGAATCAAAATTAATAAAAACATAATAGTTATGTAAGCAGTCACGCATAGACATTGTACAATTAAATCTAGCACAACTGTAATTTACAAAATTAAAAACTGTCGAATAATGGTTTTAGTTTGTTTTGATTTTAAGCACAAAATTCTATAAAAGAACGGTAAAATGCTGCCTTTAAAAGCCAAGAGTACCAAAAGTTATAAAAAAATAAGAATGCAAATAAATGAAAATATTTATTTCTTTTCTTTGAAAAAAGGTATAAAATATCCATTATATTTTTGTAATTTTTTCTTCTGTGTCATTTTTCTTCTGTACACTAAACGTTTAGGGATCTCTTATCGTTTTTATACCGTCACAAAATACTGATGTTGTGAAATTATTTCAACGAAAGACTAATTAAGATAGAATTTCAATGGTTAATTGTAGGTTGACCTAAATATCATGTAATCAGAGAGAGTTGCATGGTTTTATATTGGCTTATTGATATTTGTGTAAAGTCATTCTCGTGCACCACATTACTTCGAATAATCTTCTTCTACGAATTCTATGCACGATCACTTAATTGGAATATTATACGCAGAATGGCTCATGCTGGATCGCCTCATTTGAACAGGATCATGAGAACTAAGGTCGCAATAGACCTGTGTATTTGATTTGTGCATCAATTCTCAATCATTGTACGAATATTAAATTTCTGAGGTTGAAACAGACTAATTAGTGTTAGCTAGAGTTTCTTTAGAATAAAAAAGTGTTTGATAAGTGACTTAGTACAAAAGCGGTTATTCGTGCGGTTAATTAGGATGGCAGCTAATTATGACTTGAGTGTGCTCAGAACTACATCATGAAGTAGCTATCGTCTTAATGTATAAATTAACAAACTCAGTAGCTATTTGGGTTATGCTTGGAAATTATATTGTTGCGTTTGTCAGTTTTTTGTAAAATCTCAGAATAATTGCATATACTTAACCTTGCCCTCTTAAAGGTCACATCGCTTAATTGTTTTCTGACTTGACGGATTAACGAAAAATTGCTAAAGCGTCAACGAAATCGTTTTAAAATATATGTTGAAATATGAAAAGGTTTTTTAATAAAGAGTAGATTTTATGAAATAATGAGAGATATTTAACATTTATGTGAATAGTAATGCAAATTTTGGCAACATGTTAATCTATTTTAGTGGATGCGGAAATTTTTATGTGTGATGATATTTTATCCTGTACTAAGATTTTGTTCATGCTCAAAATCGTCCAGTATTTCTAATTTATTTTATATTCCCAGTAAGTAAATTTTCTATGTAGCTCCTTCACACCGTCAATTGACCAACGAAATTTTTTACAGAACATTATTCACACAGTGCTTCTGATAAAAAGTAAAGAGTAAAATAATTAAAAATCAAACAAATAAGCTCCTTTAGACGTGTTTTTTATATCTACAAAAATTATCAAAATTCAGATATTTACTTCATCTGTTTTGTGACTAAATTAGTTTTTGATAAATATTATCTCTATTTCACTCCTTAATGCAATTCCTGCCAAATTATGTAAACCAGGTTTCCAACCTTAAGATAAACAACAATTGCATTGTATCTAAATAACAAAGGACAATTATATCAACCACGCGTACTGATGTATTGCAACCATCAATTATGGTTATTAGAGCAAGATGGCAAAATAAATAATGATTGCATGTAGTGGATATAAAAAATCAAATATGCGGTTTTCATGTTAAATAGCCTCCTGAATATGTTTGTCAGGTACACAAATTTTCATTAATTGCGCTGTTATTTATAGAAATTTTTACATTTAGTTTACCAAATTAAAACAATTCTTTTGTGAATAAATGGTTGCACAGAATAGCAAAACTACTAACAGTCGCAGTAATTAATATGTTTCTTGTATTACATATCCCAGTTCCACAATATAATCGCAAATTCGATTAAATAGATTGATTTTCTTTGAAGACCAGTTACTGAAAAGTGTGCGTCCCTGGAACAATAATTGATATTATCTTTATATCAGGTTTGCGTGCTTGAACTAAAAATCAATCCCAGGGTATTTAACCAGGCGTCGAACAATATAGTAAAATTACAGTCAGTTAAAATTATTGTTTAATTGTATTATCTTTATATATGTGGCAAAAGCCGTAAATCGTTAACGTTTGTGACTGCGTAGATATTGAGCAGCCAATAATTCCAGTCTGGTACAATTTATGCGAGAATACTAGAGATGAGAGCCGCCTATCGAATTTTGCTTTCCATATATATGCAATGCGGTTTGATCCTCGATAGTCAGTTTGCCGCCGTACCCTGACGATGATCATGCAGGGTCGAAACGTGTCAGTGCATGCGACTGGTGGTAGTTTTGCTATGTTTTTGACGTCTGGTTAAACTTTGATGGAATTGGTGTTTAGTTCAGGCTTGATTTAAAGAATTGTTACCAAGACCCGCGCAAGCAATGTTTGCTTAATTGATCGTATCGGCCAACTGTCTTAATGTTTCAGGTAGTGCGTACCCAGTGACATATTGCATTATATATGACCTGGAGGATATTCCAAAATCTACATGCGTTTCGCACCGACTAGATACTTATCAACAGTAGCCAGCAATGTGCTTCAGATCCATTAGTCATTTCATATTAAATATAAATTACTTATATAGTCAGTTTTTATACGTTTATACGCATAAAAATAGAAGTAACGCAATTTTCTAATAAAGATATTTACATTTATTGCTACATAAAAGGGCACAATCGATATTGACTAGATCCAAATTAAAATGAGTTTGTTGGCGTAGCAGGTGTTCGCAATGCGTGTTGTATTTAATCTAAAAGGCAAAATAGCTAATTCCTTACCGAATTGTTGCCTTTTGATTAGAAAGTTTGACTTAAGGTTAATTTTATTATGAAAATAAAAGTGTGTACTTTTATATTTAATTTTTACTTATGCCACTTGAATTTATATGTTGCGATTAAAATTTTAAAGTGTATTAAAGCATATACAAAATGTGTCGACCCAACTGTTTTCCAAATCACACATTTAGGAAATAAATCAAATATTTCTGAAATAATATGCCACTTAATTGCTATGGCCGAACAAACATTTCTGTGATTTAATGCATTTCAGACGGAATTCGCTACTATATATGTACCAAATATATATATATATATATATATATATATATATATATATATATATATATACAAAGACCGGAAAATTTATTCTATTTAATCAATAATCAAGTAATATTCGTAAGTTCAACTGCTATTGTACGAGCCACAGAGAATCTGCTTGAGAATTTTGTAAATTTTCCACTTTTCACAGGGAGTTTGTTATGCGTAGGCTCACATAAAAAGTTCAATTTTTCCGTATATGCGAGCTAAGAAATATAGGCCTTAATATGACCATGTTCTATACACTTTCTTGTATAATTTTGTCTATTTTAAAATGATCATCTTGCAATAGCTCGCAGTTAATTGAAAACGCGTAAAGGACTGATTTGCATAATCATTGAGAAGTGAGAAAATTATTTTCTCCATTTGCCAAAATTTGCGCATCTTTTTTAATACCACATAATTCTAAATTTCTCAAAGTAGTTTGACTGCTATCCTTTGATCACATGTACTGTGAGGTAAAATATTGGAGACTCTTAATAAATTCAATTATATTTCCCTCATTTGCATATGTGTGGTTCTTAACTTATTTTAACTCCCTATAATTTGTAACTTTATCACTGTCTACTAATTTCCATTTACGATAAATTGATTGGAGTATAGATTTCTTTTGATCAAATTATATATTACAAGATTTACAAGTACATTGATTTGCTTTCTTAAACTTATTATGTTGCGTACGTTAACAGACTCCACATACATATAGTTCAGTTGCAAGTGTTTCGGAAAGTATCCATGTTCACATTCTGAAAAATTCATATAAAACAAATACGCACCTACCTCATGTTAATAACAAAGAATTTGATTTAGCACACACCACAATTTTCAATACTCCAATTGGGCTGAAAATTCTGGTTATGTACATTTAAAAATTAAATAATATTTCAGCCAAATGAATAAATAACCTCGGGTTATAAACTGTCGCAACTTGAAATTTCAACAAATTAAGTCACGATAGGTTTAGGAATCTTTCGATTGAATCAATGATTTGAAGTTAAATTTTAAATTGCGTGTAACCGAATTCCGTCTTGAATAATATTCGCTGGAGTGTACTACCGAATCACTTTTAAAAATATTCCAATAAATATATTTCAAGGAACACAAAAGACTTGTGCTCATCTACTCCAAGTTCAATCAGCGTTTTGACATTTTCCGTACCACCTAAAGGATTTATACTAATGTAACGTTTAGCCGTAATCAAATCGTCCACCATAATGGAATCTAGCTATAACATCCAGCCCAGTATTATATATATATATATATATATATATATATATATATATATATATATATATATATATATATATATATATATACATATATATATATAATACTGTTTTATTCCACGATGTCGGTAAACTAATGTTTAAGCTATTCTTCTGTTTTGATTGTTTCAAACAAAAATTATGATGTCCATAACCTCTGTAGATTTGTCAGTGAGGATCTTTCTAAACGGGTTTAATAATTATTAGGTACTCAAACGGTCGTGAGCAGGAATACAAATCCAACTCACGGCAGTTACAATATTCGATCACAGTTATATATCAGTAAAAAATTTACAATTACATTTTTCCTTGCTACCCCTAAAAGCTTGATCTTGGTGAAAAATACCGATTTACAAGCTTCATAATCATTTATTAAATGGGTACTTATAAAATTTATTTAATTTATATTGGCAAACTAGACACCAACTTATTCTTGTTATATATATATAATTGTCAATACCAACTAAGCAATATATAAAGTAGAAAAATCAATCCATCCAGTAAACTGATTTCATCCTAATTCGAAACTATTTTTTTACGATGCAGAAAATTTCAACCCTTTCAATTATATCCCACTTTCTCACATGACATGGTGTTTTGTCTATGATGACAGATTGGCAATGACTGATTGGAAATTGAGGTTTAATGAGATACCATATAGACTCCATCTGAAGTATAGGCTAACAAGATTCATATATAATTATTTAATTGAAAATTGTGCGTATTTTGCGGCAGTATGGTGCTGTGGATGGAGTTGCAGACTCAAATGCAAACGTGTATTTGTTCGAGCCCTCTCCATGGCAAAATATTGGAATTTACTCTAAGAGTTCCAAATGAGAAGGCATTTATCTATCGGATGAATTGCCTTTGCTGCCTAATATAATGCTTAGTTTTTTACTGACAACTTTAAATATAATGATATTAGTGCAAGTACAGTTTAAACGCTGCATTAAAAATAATCCTTTCACATGTTCGAGTTCCAGTAAGTTTACGAAGTCTCATGCATAATTTACCAATATGTATATGTTTTGTTTCTTGCACCTTTAGTAGACCTAAATAAATGTTGCCAATTAACCTTTTTTCATAATAATTATCACCTCTTAAAGAATAGTAATTATTAGAGCGGCTGCTATACTTATTTCTTTATTTTTTATTATTTATTTATTGGATTACACCATATCTAACAAATTCATTAAAACCGAGGAACAATAAAATGCCTAATTAAAATGAATCGCTTAATTTTGTCGAAAAGGCAGACTTTTGTCTAAGCTTACATTCTGCGCTTGTGCTCAGATGTAATTCATTTTGTCCTATAAATTTAAACAAAACTCAACAAGTAATTCTTGGGTGGTTAATTAATGTTTAAAATTTACGTCATTGCAATTTAACAGTAGAATAGACCAAATAAAGTATAATTAACCTACTCCTAATTGAAATAACCCATTTGGGAGTTAAACATTGTGCAGGAGACTAACTCGATACCTTTCGCATTCTTTTTAACGATGTTGATTTAACTCCAACAACTTTAAGATTATTCAGTATTCAAATGTTACTAACTGATATTTACTTATTTATATTCGCTCAAATTATACATTTAGTCGGCGCGTATTAATTATCTGTTTTGTTATTTATTGCCGTTTCATATTGCGTAGTCAATTAAATATGACCATTAAACAAAACATCTAGAGTCGCATTTAAAATAAGTTTATATTTGAAACCAAGGAAATATCAACACCGCTTTTGAATTTCTGTTAATAGGATACAACTATTCTTATTCTTATTACCTTTCCAATATATGCATCATTAATCTGATAACCCACTTGAATGAGTAAAGATTTAAGAGGAAAATTACGTTTATATTGATCACACCCATTATACAAATTTAACCTTAATTTGTTAGGAATGTTATTACAAAATAGTAATTAATTCTATTTATCAATAGACCAAATAAATATACTCTCCACTTCGGAATTTTTCAAAAAAGTTTCTACAATTATGATTTTGAAGTAATAATAACGAAAGGCGTAATAATATAAACAAAGTTAAAAATAGTAATAAAAAAGATTATTATCAAGAATATTTATTGTTCACTTCGTTATGGGTGTTGCGAACCTAGTAACAAATTAGTACAAATATGACCAGAAGGATAAACCACATACATCGTGTGCGGAATTTATAATCTGGTGCACATTCATTTCGTGCATACTGGAGACATCAGTAGGAACCGGTAGTACGCCCTTTACCCACAATATATTTGGGTGAGGAAAGTTGGAAAACTAAATATTCTGGAGTAAAAATTGTTCAGAAATAATTATAATTTTAAATCTTGGTGAGCTTTAACTTTAATTGAAATAAATTATGTTGCTAACATGTACCGACTCGGCAAGCATAATGGTGGTATCATGTAACTTTTCGGCAACCATAGTGTTAGTTTAAGGTGTTGACACAATAACCATAGAGTTGGTACCCTTTACTGACATGGTATATGTATTATATATAGTTAGTTGTCTTTTTAGTCTCATTTTTGAAGATTTTATACGAAGTTAACTCCAATACTACAGAGTTATACTTTCGTATAGGAGATTGTATCGTTCAATTGTCTCACACTTCTCACCCAAATGAATCGTGGGTAAAAGGCGTAAAATTTGTTCCTAATGATGAGTCGTCAGTAAGCAAGAGATGAATGTGTACGATATTATACGTTACTTTCATGTTGTTTTTGTTAATCCTTCTGTTTATATTTGAACTAATTTATTATTAAGTGCGCAATGACTAATAAACAATTGCATGTATATATTAGGTCTCCGCCACAAAGTGTGTTAATATTTTATTGTCGTTTGTTTTATTGATGTTATGATACTTGCTTTGAAATCTAAATAAATTCTTTCATCCGTCCTACTGTAAAATTGAAATTAAATCCCGAGATTTCATAAAATTTACGTAGATACGATTCAAAATCAATTTGATAATGATAATGTTATTTAAAACAGTGCGTTAAATACTAAATTTACTAGCCTTGCTCGCAGCCTGCAGATGAAAGAATTTAAAATTTTTTTTATTTAAAATGATAATTGTTTGCTGTCTGAATCTTGTTATTGTGCACGTGGTGCCAAAATATTTTTTTTTCTTAATTCTGTATCGGGTATCAATAAAATTGTGAGTGTCATAAATTAAGCTCGAAGGCAAGTACAATAATAGTTCAATGTAAGATGAACATTTTATTGGCCTGATGGTTACGTAACAAATACATACTATAAATTCAGCTTCAACAAATATGAAAACTACGGAAGATAAGAACTGATAGTAAATTGCCTTACACACATGCCTGTAAAGCTCGTGATCTAAAACATTATCACTTTAAAGTATATCATTAAACGAAAGATCATGAAGGACTTTTAAATAAACTAGAATCTAGAAAATTTTTATTTGGATTCAAACCACACACGTTCAATCAAGTAGATAAAAGATATCATAAAATTTGCAATAGATAGAAGAAATCGCGTCCCATAAATATATGCATTAATTCTCATATAAATGAGTAAGTCTCGCTAATTTTGTTATAGACTTCGTCATAGCCCGATTATTCGGCAGTAAAATCATTGAAAACACTATAACAAATTTTGACACAACTATTATAGTATTTTAATATAAATTTATACGCCTGGCTAAGTATCAAATCATTGTTGAAACAACGTGCTGTGCCATTAAAAGGTTCATCCAAGTACAAGATGGTCATTATTAGGTCAATAAGATAGTTTTGTTAAATAAAAAGCTAGTGAAGCACGATTAAAGATCCATTAGTCTAGTCTTATCAATGTTGATTTTGATCAAGATTTCGTTGAGTTCATTCTGCAAAGTCGAAAGAGAGATAGCGTATATATCCTGTGATTGTCCGGATAAACTCTAGAGGATGACCTTATCAAAAAGGATTAAAGCGATAAGGCGATACCTGAATATGAGACAAAAATTTGTGGGATTCCATGTAGAATTGGTGTTATTCTTTAAAGGCTCTGCTAAGTTAGACAATAGAATACCTGTTCCATATTTTGTTACTGGTTTAATTAAAGTCAATCCCGAGTACACAAAGGCTAAGTAGGACCAATTAAATTAGCAAAAGGTTAACAATTAAATTAGTTTCATATGTTATAAAATTGGTAAGAAACTCGTTTTTGCCTTGATAATGACGATTAGCACTGTATTAGAAAAATATCCTAACAAGTAGAGCAAGAACATTCTCTGTACTTTATATCAAATAATAAGTGTATTCTTCGAATATAGTTGGAGTACAAAGGCATTTCAAAAATAAGCCAGATATATTTATGAAATAGAAATTGACATATTTAATTTTACTTCAAAATAATTATCGCAGCAGAGCCATTATCCTGGAACACGTGCCGTAAATAGCCAAAAAATTTATAAAATGCTATCATAAACATTTTGTGAGATAATTTAAACCATAAACAAATACTGATTCGTCTTTATTTACCAACATAAAAGGCGACAATTATTTAAATCAATTTTGCGAGCTATAAGTTAACACCAATCCTATTAAATTTAACCAGTCGTCGGACAACATAACTAAACTACCGCCAGTCGCAACTCAAAGACGCGTTTCGACCTTCCATGATCATTATGAGAGCACGACGGCAAACTGCCTAGCGAGGATAAACCGCGTTGCATATATATGAAAAGCAAAATTTAATATGCGGCTCTCACATCTAGTAACCTTGCATACATTGTACGTGACTGGAAATGTCGGCTGCACAATTTCTAAAAGGCGAAAGTCAAAAAATCGTAGAGCCGTCTATAGTTGGTAGGCCGAGGATCAAGCACGAATTCTTTAGTGGTGAAAAAGAGTACTTCGTTCACGGGACGATGATCCTAAAAGTCCATTGAATAACTTTTAAATTGTTGATTCGTGTATAAATTTTGCGATATTATGTTTTTCGGTTAGAATTCTGTCAAGTGCTGTCTCTATATTATGATAAATATTACCTAATAATTTCTAGTAATCCGAATAATTGTGAAAGTTAGTACGGTTGATATCCATAAACAACTACGCATCGTTTTTAAATTACCTTGAATTTCAAAACAGTTTATCATACGTATGTTGCAATTATCTCAGTTTCATAAAATATGCATCTACTGTGGTGCTTGTGGTGACTGAATCAAGGTTCGTCATAAAATTGATATTAATATCAGTTGTGCAGTTATCTGCCTGTGCCCATAATAACTAAATCTCAGTTGGCTTTGCGCACGGTTGAGTAGAATCACTTGACTATGTAGATCGTGAAACTATCGCAATGTGATTTGATTAACTTCAGATTGAGTTGCATAACTGAAAAATATTTAAGTGTTAGAGTTTCATACCACTTAATAGTTGGATATAACAGAATCAACATAACAAGTTACGTAAAGAGAACGGTCCGCAGAGTGAGTTGAAATCTTTAGAAAAATTGACACAGAAGCGCAAAAGAATTAGTAGCTATGTGAGTTTTTTTGCTTGAGGAAAATTATTTATGCTCAGGATAACGGTTTAGGCTATGAGGCCGATGAATATATTAAATAAAAGTTTTGTACGGGTAAAAGGTCTTTAATTAAGAGGACATAATATCGTGTGACCAAATAAAATGAGATTAGCCTGAAAAATTTTAGTCTCGTTTTATTTGCTATAATATCCGCCTGGAGCATACCAGAACACGTGGCATATACAACAGCCACCGTTATGACATAGAGCTGTCTTTTGCGCAAATTACTAACGTTACCAGCTCATTGGATTAAATTTAACTTCTCATTATTTAAATAGAAATCAGCAATAACTATTTTCTTCAGTCGATAGTTTTCTGCTAATTTTTTACTAAGAGTTACGTGATTTAGAGCCTGAACAATTACATGCTCAATTTTATCACAGATACCACAGGTACTTACGCGGAAGAAATATTTTAAACAAACTAGTACAAATTAAAAGATGTATTATTTTGTTTCTCAGTGTGTTGTGTTTTACTCCTGTGCGTATTGTGTCAACCCTGAAGATGAGACTGGAAATAACGTCTCGAAATATAGGTGAAAGATCAATGGCGGATCTTGATCCTAAAGCGCTTTCAGAAAATCAGCTAATTGAAGGCTTAAAGGAAAAGGGACAAGTGAGAACCCATCAACTGAGGCCAAAAATTACATCATCTGAAAAGATAAAAGGTTCAAGATTTTGCCGACCTATGAGTGCTAACAATTGTCCCGCACAAGAAAAATGCGGTCAAATCCGAAACTAGTACGAAGTCAGTCATAAAGTAATAAATGGTAATTGTGGAGATGGAGCGTAACATCATAATCTACGTAAAAATGAGTGGTAATATTTCATGAAAGAGATAATTGACCAGTAAATATGTGAATAAAGAATATAAAAATAATTATAGCCCACAAGGATGCCTAAAGCAAACTGGACATTGCGTTGTAATTAAGGTTTTATAAAATTTTGAAATTGAAGTTTGCTTATTTTGAAATGATATATCTAGTTTTCCAAAATTTGCCTAATAGAATGATTGAAATAATGTTAGTTATATGGAAATACACTTTGCATTTATTTGAGTTGCCGTTCTGTATCTTTATGATTTAATAATGAACAAAGGAAAAGGAAACGCGTCATTATATGTTGATGAATATAGATTTAACGAATAGGACTGTCAATAAATAACGTGATATTTGTGCTTACTCGCTATCCGCTAAATTTATTAAATAAACAATTTTGGTATTTTGAACTAAAACCGAAGGCTTGATGAATACAATATTAATCACATTCTTTTCATGCCAACATATCTCTTTTAGTTTTAAAATCTGTTTTAATTATTTAGTCGTTTAAAAGGACAACCTAAAACTCAACTATTTTCAAATAGCGTATTTAGTTGCAGGTCACCACACAAATTTTGAATTTACTGTAGGAATATTTTTGCCATGCTGAACTTGGTCGATAAATTAAGAATTGAGAGTGACAATTAAATGTTTTTCCAATTCGAACATTTAAAAAAAGCACTCGTAGGTCGGTAAAATCTTGAATTCTTTCCATTTCCTGGTGTGCTGAGTTTATTTGGACTTGATTGATGGATTCTTACATGTCTCGTTAGCTGCTTTTCTGAAAATGACGTTTAAACTAGATTTTCCGATTGTTTTCAGATTTTTTGGGACTTCATTTCCATTCCCATCTTCAGGTTTGACACCATACTCTCAAGTTGTATTTTTCTGTGAGTATTGTGTTAATCCTGAAGATGGCACTGGAAATGAAGTCCCAAAAAATTCGGAAAATCATGTTCTAACGTCATTTTCAGGCAAACACCTGATGGACCGCTTCCGAATAAAGGGAAATTGAGTACCCATCAATCAAGGCCAATTAAATTTAGTACATATGGAAACGGAAAGCATTCAAGATTTTACCGACAAGCGAGTGCTATCATTTGCCGAGCACAAGGAAAAGGCTGATTCGAAACAAAAAACAGAATTACAGCGCTTCGCAAGTTACAGCAACAATTAAGTTTTAGTATAAAATAAGGTTATAAATAGTTTGATTGATTACACGGATTCCATTACCATTTGCATTTATCGTATTATTCTGCTATCAAACTTTCTTCGTGATTTTTGATAGAATAATCTACTATTACAACCTCACAACCAACTGACGTGGCACATGATTTTAAGTAAAACAACAAAGTGCCAAATTCAGTATAATACTTTATTTTCTGTTTTTCATCAGGCTTCATCCAGGCGGGTGTCAAATTTACTTCATTATAATATTCATTATTTTAAAGCCGTTTCTTGCGAGTTTTGAATTTATTTAAATTATTGCCAAATCATAATTCGTTAGTTTTCAACAAAATAAATTATTTAAAGTAGGGCTTTTGCTCAACTGATTACCCACTTAACTGGAGAATAAACAAGCTTCAATTTTTTTATATAGATGGAAAAATAACAAAAAATATATATTAATTTTATATACCAGACAGTTCAACAAGACGGGAAATCTAAAGTTTCGCATGGTGCTTACAAAAAATTCTTGACAATGCTAGTGCACGAACCAAATGATTTTGTTTGTACAATTCGGGCTAACGTTAACTTATTGAAAAATCTGCCAAATAAAGAAGCATACTTAAATTCAATTTGCACAAACCACGTTGGCATATGCTCCAATGAGTGCAGGTTACATCGACTACCACATTTGCCTAAATATATCTGCCCACAGGCATTGTTTCTACTATACATAAATGTAGATGCAGATTGCGGTGGAACTTTATCTGCCACATTTTAGTTAGTTTAGATAGGGCCAGACGGGTATGTCAACATCAGCATGCATCGAAAGGGTAATCTCTATGATACCTGTTTCGGGCTTACTGTCAGCTTTTGAGTAGAAGCGGACACTACACTGTCAATGCTGTATAATTTTACTATCTTGATGGAGATTAATTGTATTAAGATGACGCTAAATGAACAGTGCAAAACACTTTCAATGATCTCGTTGCTAGGTACGTCATACATCTATACGAGTCAGTTCCCAGAACCGAGAAGATAAATCTATTTACGAATTTACTTGGCATAAATCGTGCCCAAACATTTGCGGCCACTCAAATAACCTCAGGCTAAATATATTTATGAAATTATTTTCCATTATAGCCTTTCTACGCGGCGTTGCAATAAATATTTTGATTTTATTTCCTGCAAAATATTTTTTTAAATATTGTATTGAGTTTAAATGAAGGGTATATACATTTTAATTTTATTTATTAATTTGTATCAAATTCCACTAATTTAACTAAAGCGATAACGAAAGCTAAGCGCAAAGAATCTCCTTAATTTTATAGTTGAATAATACGCAATACGTAAAAGTCTCCCTTCTCGAATTGTTTTGATCATAGTACGTTATTAGAATTACGCCAAAATTATCACATACTTTTTGAAAATAAGTTTGGAAAATAATTAAAACAAATAGCAATATAAAGTTACTTTTATAGGAATTAGAATAGAATAGAATAGAATATAACAGCTTTATTTGGGTTCAAACCACACATGTTCCATCAAATAATGATATTGGAAAATGTACAACATAAAAAGATATCACGTCACATAAATATTTGCAATTAGTCTTATGTAGATGAGTAAATCTCACTAGTTGTACTGTACAATATATCAACATCAGAAATTTCGGCTGTAAAGAGTACTAGATTCATCATCCAATATAGGATAAATTAAGATGTAATCCAAGTGTAACATTATGCAAAAAAATGAGAACCATGTCTAGCAATTGGTTCTATGTATTGTTGACTATCATGATGATATAATGCATAAGATTACATTTTTAATAATACAAAACTTAGAGATAAAAATCTCAAGAAATTATGTTGCTGATAACAATTATCCTTGTCTTTTATTCAACCATGAGAGAGTTATATCATAACCAAAATAAAAAATATCAGCAGGATTGTAGACTTTTTCTAGTTCAGTAGATAAAAATTGAAAAGATATCTTTGATGGAGGCGTTTCTCTAAACCCCTTTAGCAATTGATTGTTTATTTTGTAAATTTTCGAAAAAGAGAATAACTTGCTCGCAACATTCCCCCACCAAAGGAGGAGATATTAGCAAATGTCCAGATCTAGATTCAACTTCATGACTTTTTCTTATTGGAGTCATATAGGCACCAGTCCACTGGTTCAAATGGAAAACTTTTATGCAATAGCACATTCTCCGAAACCATAAAGGATGCAGTGATACAAACTGTAATCTAGTGGCGTATATATTGCAGGAGATAGGACTAATTTGTTTCACAACTTTTCTTTGTACAGCTTCTATCTTATTGGACAAACCCTTTTTTAATGGATTCCAAGTAGCGACAGCATATTCTAGTACCGGTCTAATCCATATTATATACATTTGAAGTTTTATATCATTCGATAAGATATTTCGATTTATTAGTGCCCATCTTTTCTTGGCACTGCCTACTATACTTTCAATATGTCTCTCAGCAGAGGCTGTACATTGAATAGTTATGCCTAAATCCTTAATTTCTTGCATAAGTTTAATCTCAAAAACATCATTTATAACAGCATTAACAAAATAAACATAATTAAATTCTGTTATGTTACCATTAGTTAATTTTGGAGTGCATGAATTATCGTTACATCGACAGATAAATAATTTTCTATTGATCTTCAATGGAAAGGTACAAATTTACCTTAGCAGCGCGAATAATTTCGAAAATTGGATTCATACTGGAATATTTGTCAATGAAAGTTAAATTGTGAGCCTCATAGAACAGGAACGTATGCCTGAACATAGATTTAAAATATCCGTCAGAACTAGTTGTCAACAAATTATTTTATTTGTTCTAAATGCTTGTTTAAAAGCGTGACTATCTGTTGCTTATTTGTTACATTTTCTTAACGTTTCGCGTATAATTTAGGATTAGTTTGGCTGTTTGATTATCATTAAAATATCGTCCAATGTACACTAGTTATTCGAGAGAAGAATTGCCAAAACGCAGCCTACTGTTGCCTGCGGTTCTATGTAACAAATGTCTAGAATTTTAACCTTTAAAATGCACAGTCGATTTAGAATATTTAGTTTCGTTTTGTATTCAAAAAAATCATAGAGACACGTTAGACTGGTTTATGTGCTAGTGACATTTTAGGCATCACATAGTATCTCATGTTTTACAGATTTCATGTTTATTCGTCTAAATGGCAGTGTGTGCCTGTTTAAAAATATTAAACTTACCTTAAAACAAGTTTGCAAGCTTTAAGTTAATAACAATTCCATTGTATTTAATCAGTAGTCGAACCACCGCGAAATCACCGACAATCGCACGCACTGACGTGTTTCGACCTTCCATAATCATCATCAGAGTACGACGGCAATCTGCCAAGCGAGGATCAAACCGCAATGCATATATATGGGAAGCCAAATTATATTGTGGTTTGATCCTTGCTAGTCAGTTTTCCGTCGTACTCTGATGATGATCATGGAAGGTAGAAATGCGTCCTCGTGCACGACGCTGAGGTTTTGCTATATTGTTCGACTACGGGTTTAATACAATGGGATTGATGTTAATTTGGAGCTTGCAAACCTGATTTAAAGTATTTTTACCACCGCCTGCGCAATCATTGATTGTTTAAACATCAAATATGTCTGGCTTTTGATAGTTCCGTTGTTTTTACCTAAGCGACAGGTAGGCACAATTGAATAACTCCCGCGAAATTTAAGCCATGAAAACATATATAGATACACATTCGTATACACATTAACAAAACAATTGGATAAAATTGCATAAACCCAAATTGTGATTTCGAAACGTTAGCACATATCAGTCAATATTTTGTTGCACAAAGAGAATCATTCCTTTCACACTTACAGATCTTACACATACCTTTATTATTTAAGACTAAAAAGATGAAATGTTACTCGCAGTTTTGCTGCAAGTAAGCAAAATTAAATCACAGAACTACTCCAGTAGTATCTTAAGTAGTCGAGTGGATCTCCTACGGTTATATAAATAAATATATATATATATATATATATATATATATATATATATATATATATATTGACTACTCATATATTTTAATCAAGTTTGCAAGCTCACATAAACAGTCCCATTGTACTTAACCTGTCGCACAACGTAACAAAGCTGTTTAGTAATTTAGATATTTGAAATTCGTTATTGTAGTTTGCGTTAGCGGGGCATGTATTTAATTGCCATTTGCACATGGTTTAACAAATCCATTTGCGGATAAGTTTTAAAGGGCGATACTAACTGCGGTAGGAATATTTGTTAATAATTTTAACATCACAAGCGAGTTATGTAGGCCTAGATAAATGACATCTATTCCACAAATAATTGTAATCCTGCGCTGATTTGTGCTGCTCATTTGCAAACTAAGTAAATAGCGCAAAAACGAAAAAAATAACCATTTGTCAACAGTTGCTTGGTACAAGATAACAAGTAAAATAAATATTCAAAAAATGAAATAAATCAAAGTTACTCTATCTGGCAACGGTAGCAAATCCTAAAGGATAAAGCAATATTCGGCCATTTCAGCATTTCTTTGTTACTTGAAAATTATTCGAATTGAATATATTTTAATGAAGTTTAGCTGTAAGAATTCAATATGGTTTCTTAAACACCGAACATCTTATTTATTTAATGCAATAAAACTATTTCAACCTGATTTATAGTCCAAAAACTTCCGAGACTTCGATTAGCTTAAATATAATGAAATCTCATTTATTAAAACGCAGAAAATTATCAATTTTATCAAAGGTAATTCATGTTGAGAATTTGTCAGCTTCATATTTTGCAGGTCATTTTTGTACCTGCAAAGCGTCATATCATACGTGTGTTTAATATACGTAAAAATTTCAAACTTTAATTAACTTGCATAAGCTATTATTTTATTTTGAACAATAGAAAGATGTTCGTAACCTCAGTCCAGAAATCATCAACTCAAAAAACAGCTGCCATTCCAGCTGAAATAATTAATATATTTCGAACTCAAATTTTTTTATCTGACTGAACAACTTTGTGTAATGTTTCGATATTTAATTTGGAGTTGCCTTGTAATTTTTATAAGTAAAAAATTATAATAATTATATAATATGAGTTAAAAACTGTTGGAAAAGTAATTTATATGCCAAAATGTAAGTAAGGTGATATAATAACTGCCTAATTCTTTATTATTTAAAGATTGATTGAAGTTTGAAAACAACGCTACTCGACGTAAATTTGCATTTTATTTACTTTTTTTCACTCGATTTACTGCGTGTTGATAATATGGTATCTTAAACGTCGAAGAAAAGTGCAACCTACACATACGATAAAAGTGCGTAATCTGTTTTAATATATAATTTCTTCCTAAAGAGACAGTGATTAACGTATCCGAAATGTTAAAATCAAAACAAGTTAGATTAAATAAAACGAGCTTATTTAGTTTTATTATTATTGGTATGTTCCTCTATGATTAATTTAACTCATTTGCTATTGGATCCATCAACCAACAAATCAATTTCAGGATGCAATTGGAAAATCACACAGCAATGTTCCTAATTCACCTTCAATCCGACACTTGTAAATGACGTATATTCCAAAGTTTCGTTATCCTAAATTGCATTATACTGCTCGTTTGTGTTGAAATATCTAGTAAGATGCAATTTTAATAAATATCTAACATTAGTTGAAACTATTATTAAGGTAATGTGTATGTCAAAAATGTAAGGAACATTAAATAAGAACTGTATCATTATTTAGGAAGTGAAAATCGTTGCATTTTTGAAAGCTATGCTGCTCCACGTATGTATGCGTTGTATACTCTACTCTTTACTTGATTTAACGACTTATGAGACTGTTTTCTTAAAAGTTGAAACAAAGTGCAGCTATTGTGTATTAAAATATCATTTGCCTAACTGGTTGGTATTTCATATTTCTGAAATGTTAATGTCAAAACTAGTGACATTTAAAAAAAGTAACTTGTTTATTGTCATTAAATATTTCTTAAATGGAACAAATGCAGTGCTTGGCCAGTCGCAGACAATAAAAGTTTTTTCTAATTGACAATCTGGTGCTATGTATGCAAGATTACACGAGGCGAAAGTCGCAGTTTAAACTTTGCTTATGATATTTATACATTTTGCGTTTATCCTTGTAAATCACTTAGCCTTCGTGCTTAGAGGTGCGACAAACATTTGTTTAGCTTTGTTTCGCGACTAGATGTAGATAATACCAATGTTTTTTTTTACACATAAGCAAACTTGATTTAAATAAATTTTCCCGCCATCAGCGCGAAGAATCATTGTTCGTTTGTGTGACTTACGTGCATGTGATGATAACTGATAGGAAATTATGCTCGTAAAAAATAGAATTTGTACAGCAGATTTTTCCAGTATAGCCTTATATATGTATTTCGAGTTTATTCTTCCAATAAGTTTGCTGTCGTGTGATGATAATGATGATCGTGGTAGGTCGTTACACATGAGACTGACGGTAGGTTTCCTAGGTTGTGCAACTAAATGAGTAAAACAGGAGTAGTTTTCATCTCAAGTTTGCAAATTCGATTTACATTATTATTAGCTAGATCGGCACCATTAATTAATTGAATAATACCAATATTAGTTTTATTTAATTTTGTAATCTTGAAGTAAACTCTTGACCCATTAGATACTTAAATTTGTCAGTATATATTAGGTCAATTGTTTATATCGAGATCGCAACCTTGATTAAAACTAATTGTTATCTCTGCCCGCGCAACCAATGTTTGTTTAAATATATAATACCAATATTTCAGGCGAAATTCGAAAAGTATTTTCGCTGCCATTACATCGAAGTTGTGCAGCCGTTATTGCCAGCTAAGAGCAATCTATGCGATAATAAATTCGTTAACACACGTATATAGCATGTTTCTTGTCTTGTATATGCATTGCGATTTTATGCTCGTAATTCAGTTTGCTGTTTGCTCTTATAATGTCTTTTGACGGTCGAACCTAGTCAGTATTTAATGTCAACAATAACTTTGTTATGCTTTCAATCTGGATTGGCAAAATCATTTTATTCTAACATCGCAAATTTGATGCAAATAATAAAAAATTGAACCACGTTTTTTAAAAGTAATATTAATATATTAGGAACTCTTCTTTCCTCGCAGTATGTCAGTTTTTTATCTTCGTTCGCTAAAAGACGAAATTTAATTATTGTATAATTCTTTATTATATAACTGTAGCAGTAACGACATTTAGAGCCTAGAACGCTCCAATAGTACTATTTATGAATGAGATCAGTATAAATGAAAGTCCTCGCATAAGTTCATGAATTACCGTGAAGCAAAATCAGAACATAAATGTTGAAATTTTGCTTAGTGCTGTCCTTCTTGTTGTGGATTCAACCTAATTTTTCTTGTGCGAGACAATTCATATACTCGTAGGTCGGTAAAATCTTGAATACTTTACATTTTCAGGTTCTCCGATTATTGGCCTTGATTGATGGGTTCTCATTTTTCCCTTCCTTTTTAAGCCTTCCATCAGCTGTTTGTCTGAAAATTACGCTAGAGCAAGATTTTACAATTTATTTGTTCCGATATTTTGAGACTATATTTCTAGTCTCATCTTCACAGTTGACATAATACGCACAGGGAAGAACAACTTGTGGCAAATGTGGTATCCTCATTCAAGACAGATCTATTTATATTTATTTTAATTCCTAAAGTATTTTTTATTTTCTACCCTAATATCCAGTCTTCATGCCTAGTCTCTTTCCATAACCTTTTAAACAGGATGGGATTAGGTAAACTGTGGTATTTGAGGATCACTGCACTATTAACATTCAAAAAAATGTTGATCTTTATACGCGTCCTGTACAGCTATTAAAAACAGAGACATCATGGATAGGCGTGTATATTAATCCATAAATTTTGATTATAGTATTCCAGAAACGTCACTTTAGTGGAGTACACATATTTATATAGGTTGTTGTGTGCGGGGACGGGTGACATGGATAAGTTTGCGTATACATTCGATAATTAGGGAGAAGATATGACGAACGGATATTAGGAATTGAAATAAATATAAATAGATCTGTCTTGATTGAGGATACCATATTTGCCACAAATTCTTTTTACCTGTGCGTATTGTTTTAACCCTGAATATGAGACTGGAAATAAGGTCTCGAAATATCGGAACAAAACGAGTGTAAAATCTTGCTCCAACGTCATTTTCAGACAATCAACTGATGGAAGGCTTAAAAAAAAGAAAAACTGAGAACCCATCAATCAAGGCTAATAATCAGATAACCTGAAAATTTAAAGTATTCAGAATTTTACCGACTTACGAGTGCCATCAATAGTTCCGCACAAGAAAAATGCGGTCAGATCCACAAAAAGTCGGAACAGTTTTGGAAAATTCATTTGAGCCGCAAAAGGTAATGTTTAATGATGATTATTTGTATTTTATTTTATAAAATGAACGTGCTTTACACGAGCAAATTCCTATATAAAATTGATTAAAAATGAAGGTTTGCTCAGCAAAAATGACTTCGTCTGAAGGTTCCTAAATTCTATCAAGAGTAGTATCTGCGCAAATGAACACCCTTACTGCGTAGATAGGAGTAAGTAAGTCTATGCTGGATGATACCATAATTGTGAACTCTGAGGGAATTCGCATAAACGACCCAACAAATCGTGGTGAATTCAACAGCAACCAGTGATTTATGTCTCACAATTTCATAAAATACTACCTCATAATGCTTTTGTATGCAAATTCTACGCCAATATTATTTTCATATAATTTTTTATTAAAATTAGCTATAAACAACAAAGATGCTCGTGTACTGCTCGGTGATGTTTTGCAGGAAATGCAGTTTTGAGGAGGCGACTTTGCTTTTCCGTAAGCTGTTGAGATTGCCAACTAGTCAAAAGAAGTGATGTCGAATGATATGAGAAAAAGTTCTTGTGGCTTTCAGGTTAACATTTTTTTAACAATCTGGTTGATGCTCACTTAAAAACATAGTGCAGACTCAGCTAAAAATAGGCTTTTGTTCAATATGTCTTTGTTCCAACAATCCCACAGACATCCGCAAAATGCATTAATACCTTTATACACGCCTTTAAACAAACACACACACACAATGATACACGCCTGTACACGCACGTTGCACACAAACATTGAAGACAACCGACATTGTAATCCAATTGATGTCATGCTATTTTTTGTAGAAGCAAGATATGTGAGATCAACCACTTGACATTGTCATTGCGTAACATTAGTTTACGGCACTTTCCTTGTAATAGTCTGTAAACTTTAATAATCCCCATTCTATTGCATAACGACGTAGCTAACTGATTAAGTAGTTATTAGAAACTTTGTCACTGAATACGTGTTCATCAATTTTAGTCAGTAACTATCATATGAGTCTGTAGAAATTGGTATTGCAAACATCTATGTTACTCATTAATAATAATTATTTGTAGATTAGGCCATATATGTATCTAAATGACAGTTAAACTTGTCCTATTTGAGCTTATTAATCTGTTTTATTCTGAAATAATAGTGAGTTCCAAATTCGTCTGGATTTAAGACAAAAAATTTTTTTGCGTAAACTCTCAAGTATTCAATGTATGCACACTTGTAGACGTTTTCACTGTAATTCAAACATGTATTTACACAGAAAGAAAAAATCCTAACATGCACATTAATGTCACTACGAGTTTTATTTTTTCGTATAGCAAATCAAATCGCTCGTCATTACCATGTAAACACACTGAACTTTGTTTTCAAAATAAAATTAACAGAAAACTTCAAATGGTTATTTACAAAACGTGCTATTTTATCGCCAGGTCCTGTTTCGTGTGATTTACTTCGCCACCTATTGTATACAACTTTACAACATAAAAACTCGATGTGATATTATAAATTTAGATGGCATGTGCTTAATTGAGATGTAGAAGCATTACAGATCACCTCATCGAGCAAAATAATTAAAAACTACCTATTCCTTTTGTCTCACGGACAGTATTATTACTTATTTTGAAGATCAAGGAATACATTTCATAACAGAAATCTTTTTTGTTCCTGCGCAAAAGTAAATTAATTGAAAACATATAAGTCTAATCAACAAGGTGACATAAATGGTAAACCTACCCATGTTTTCATCAACGTAAGTAACTTTACAAAAATTTTAATCATATTGTCCACAAGTTAAAATAATAATGAATAACATATTTTCAAATTAAACTACACATTATCGGAACACATTAGCCAGTTCTATTTTTGTCCTGAGCAAAAAATTAATAATTTTAGTACTGATGTTCCTTTGAAAGGAAAACATAATTTTAGGATAGAGGATAGGCCTAGTAATTTTTGTTAATTGAAGTGAATTTCTTATGCTTTTAACTGTATATATTCATCGTAAAACTGATTTTAATATCGATAATTTTTTTCATTAAATAAAAGCAATAAATTTTCACAAGACCTCGTTTGCAATGTATGCTGAAATGAGCGGGCTAATAACTAGTAATAAATACGAAAACAGTGACGTAAGCGAAGGTTTGCTAATCGACATCGAAAATGACTTAGCAGTCGTCTTGCTGACAAAATATCTTGGCTTCGATAAAACAACCCAATTAAATAGACTTCTTTCGACGAAATTGATTAATACTAAAATACAAACTATTCAAATAAATAGAGTAAACTATAAAAAAAACATCAACAACAATACTATAACTGCAGCTAACAGTGTTTAGATAAGCCATATATTTCGCTAAATAATAATAAATGTAATATCTTACCGAACAGGCAAGGAAGTAAAGACAAATAATGAATTATTCCTAATAGCTAAAACACGTTCGACAAACTAAGATACCACTAACCAATATAAATCCTCTTAGAGCCACAATAAAAACAAATTTTGTCATATATAAGTTATTTATAAACTGAAATCAACTTACAAAGCAACCAACTAAACGTCGAAAAAGGCCTTCAAATTGAAAAATATTTTAGCAAAATTTTGCAAGCATTGTTAAAAATTTTACAACAACTGTACAAATAATTTAACACGCGAACATTACAACAAATATCTTGGCTTTTAACAAAACTTGGGTTATACAATCAAAGTACAACAATTGAACAATGAAACATACAATCAACAAGTCGACTTACTATAGAGAATTGTATCAAAAATAACAAAAAATACAATGAAAGAAAACAATTGTTATAAATTATGCAAAAGAAACCGTAAAATCAACAATAAAAGTTTTATGAGTGATTTTAATAATTTCGAGGTATTTTCTGTAATACTAAAATAGATCCTTAAGTAAAGGGAATACTTTCTTTACATTGGAGGATGTCGTACTAATTAAACGCATGACAATTTATGACATAATGCCTTAATCCCTTATTCTTTCAATCACAACTTGGAGCTAACAGATACAAACGCATGCCTTTTTGTCTAACTTAATTGCACTGAATTTTAATTTTAACATTTTATTTTTGAAATTTATTTTTTACCCTATCATGCTTCTTTAATAAAATAGATTGTAAGCGTCTAGCCATGACTGTTTATTAAATGTGCCTAAATCAACACCGTGCCCTATGAATCCAGATGATTTTCGAATCTAGATTGAGAGAAAATGTTGAGTTTATTTTAGTGTGCACAATTTTACACACGGCTCTGTAACAAAACAGTTTACGTTTAAATGTTAATTTTGACAGAAAAAGCCTATACCAACAGCTAGTTGATTGCACAACTGACAATGTAACTCAGTTTGGTGGCAGACAACCATCACAAACAAGATAACTGAGAATTTTCTGTTACCATATATTGGTTTCCATTTGTGGCCTTCGCCTGGTAGCAAAAACTATGTATGCGAGCTTTCAAATGTGAGCGTGTGATAAATAATCTGCCATGCTTGCTAAAAATGTTTCAGCATTGTCGAAAACCGAATAAATAGTGCACTGAAGCTTTTCATTTTATTTTTCAGTTCAAAATTTTATTTTTGTTTGATTTTGGCCAGTTTAAACATCGTTTTCATATTTATGTTAGACTCTTTTATTTCGTCATCAAAAAGAATTATAATTTTTTTTAAATTTCAACAAAATTAATAAAGATTGTAGACATTTATAATACACTAATTCAATTATCATCATTCTTGAAAATTGTATTACTTTTATTTTTCTAAAAAAAGCATTATAATATTAGTTTTTTTAGGCGTAAAAAATTAACAATACAAAAGCTAAATGAAGCATAACTTTCATTTTATTTATTATATTTAAATAGCATCAACGCGAACGCTTTCTCCTCACGATACATGTGACATTCCGCGAATAATCATGATTTGGTTATTTCAATTTTATTCCTTTTATTGTATTAATTATTTTAGTACAATACATTTTGTTTATTTGAAATTTTGCTCATTCAAACTTTTCTTGCAAAAAATTGAGCTGGCAATGTTTATTCCTTGTGACGCATGATGAAGGGACGAAACCAGATATTCTGGTCAGTGTGCCTTGAAATAGTGTCTTTTAAAATCTTATTGCTACCATTGTAGTGTCATTCAGATTGTACGACTAAAACTAGTTTTGTGTTTTATTCCGTGAAGGAAATTAAATCAACACTGAGTGTAAAAATTGTAGTCTGTTTTTGTAAACAAATAGCCGAACTGTCAGTTATTTGATGCAGGCACTTTATTACTAGCACATATTGCATACAGTTAGTTAATCATTTATAGGGGCTTATTAATAACATGCATTGTACCACCTACGTAATACGATGATTAGTAAAATTTTCTATGTACCGTCACGAAAATAACTATGCTCTTGTGTGAGGAATAGCGAGCTACCAAATATTGGGTTATGGATTATACATCTTTGACATATTACTCGAATGGGTAAGAGGAAATATACGAAAAATGTATGTACTCATTCGACACACTGAAGTTGTATGCTAGCTGACTTTCAGGAAGCAAAGATAGCGAGTAAACTAGTGCGTGGCTAACAAAATTAAAATCTAGTAATAGTTGATGATGTTATTGACGTGGTCTTTAACCATGTAATGTAATAAAGCTGTGATGAAATTTAAATAGGTTTTAAGCATAGCAGGTTACCTTCAGTATGCCTTAGCTCATATAAAGGCATTCATTTTATAGCGCAGTTGGTATGCTTCATTGCCAAAACGACTATTGTGTGAAATTCGAAGATATTTTGGAAATTAGACTATCTATGCATAAGTGAGTTCACAAGAATCAATTTTATCCCTTACCAAATTTTATATTAGGAAAACCGATATCGTGATGGTTATGGAAACGACTAATTACCAAGGAAAAATTGAGAATCTACTAACTGGATTAAACGCATTAATTATTGATTTAACTGCTAAAATATTAACACTATCCGCTACAATTAAATTTGGCGTCAAGACAATCAGTTTAATTAATTTGGCTTTTTATTGTACGTGTATATATTGGTACACATAAGTTTTGCTCACTTGAGACGACATAACCGACACTAGTTATTGACTTTAACCTTTTTACATTATATTAAAAATTTTGTGTGATAAATTGAGTTTTGCAATCCTAAATAGTTTTTTTTAGCTAAGACAGATTCGTAGAAATCATAGCTATTTGTAGCCGCTTTCAAAAGTTTAAAAAACATTTTTATGCTAGTTTACTTGCTTCAAATATTTTTTTCTCTAAACATAAAGATTGATGTAAAACGTTTTGATATTTCATAAGAATTGTGACAGAATTATTGGATTGAATGTTACACAAGGCTGCAACAGACAGAAATGTCCTTCTTAAAATTGACATTATCATTTGCAATATTATGCATTGACAGTGATGTATTATGTCAGGCATAATTAAAAGAAATTTAAAAACTGAATAACGAAAATATGTAATGTATCATACAAATGTAGTTTTCCTATAAATTTAATTAACATCGGGTTTGACTTTTCATAAATATTTGCAAACAAAATATAAGACGCCATATTTAGACGGAGTTCTCTTTTCATTGTTGTGGTTTCGAAGTTTATGCCAGATTGTCAAGTGCATTTTCTAAATGAGCTTTTATCCGCTGTTCTCAGTGATGGTTTTCAAATTTAAGTACTAATTTAAGTGACTAATTAATCTAAAATAAAAATTAAACTTGTAAATGTAGACCAATTCAAGTTCAGTCACTTTCTAGTTTCTTCTGTATATTATTTGCGGCTCAAAGCACCAAGAAACAAACAACATGGATTAATATATTCTACAGATATACCCGTTAAATCTAATTTTTTTATTTTTTATTTCTCATCCTATATATCTGTAATCTATTTGTAGTAACCAGATTTGGCATTTTGTTTGTTTAAGTTTTAAAAGTGACATTTTGGTCGGAGGCAAAATATCTTACAAACAAAAATATCATTCTGTCATGTGAAATCTTCAAAATACTTTTTTTCTTCATTTAAATGGTAGTTAGCTTTCATAGTTTCATAAAGCACATTGCTATTTTCGTTGATTCATCGTTCTTAATTTCACCAGACTCTGAGGTTTTAGTTAATTATAAAAATAAATGATTATTAGTGATTTTGGGATACACGTCTTGTTTTTTATTTAATATACGCTGGGCAAATTAACAATGTAAGATTTTATAAATGGCAATGGAAGCGTCTTCAAGAAAACTTAATCAGTTTCTGAACTCCTCTGTTAGTATTTCCACTGTTCTTTTATTCATACGAGTTTGAATACTATTAATTAAATCGATCATCGCCTGTTGAAAAACCACATGTAACTCTATCATCCTACAACGGTTCGTCTTTTTAGACTGGCCTCTACACTGAAGGCTTGTCTCCTTCAACTATCCTTACAGATAAGCAGATGAAGGTAAATGGACTGTCTTGGCTCCCATATTGTGACTGATGGTAGTTTCGCTATGTTCTTCGACATTGGATAGAATATAATGGAACTGGTGCTTAATTTTAGCCCGCAAACTTGAAATATAGAAATTTTACCACGACCGGCGCAATTAACAGTTGTTTAATTGTATTTTCTTTATATATGTGGCAAAAGCTGCAAAACGTTATTGTTCGCAACTACATAGAAATTGTGCTGCCGGCATTTGCAGTCAAGTACAATGTATGTGAGACCCCTGGAGATGACGGCCACATATCTAATTTTGTTTTCCATATAAATGTTTTTGGTTTGATCCTAGCTGGTCAGTTGTATGTCGTAATCGTTTGATGATCATAGAAGATCGCAACACGTTAGTACGTACGACTCACGGTAGTTCCGCTATGTTAATCGACGACTCGTCAAGCTCGCAAACTTGACTTAAAGTAATATGTTCATGTAGCGCAATGTTCAAACTACGAAAAAATACGGCTAAAATCAGAGCACATGAAATAAACATTAGCTAAGTAATTCAAAAAAATATTTTTAAAAGCTAACGGCCATCGGGCGGCGGAAATCAATAAACAAATATCACTATATATATATATATATATATATATATATATATATATATATATATATATATATAGTGATATTTGTTTATTATTCTATCATGTTATCTTTTATATATATATATATATATATATATATATATATATATATATATATATATATATATATATATATGTATATATATATATATAATAATATATATATATATATATATATATATATAGCTCAGTGGTACGAATAAAACTGAATAACTGAACAGATTAATGTTGATTAGGACGACAAACCAAGCAGCCAGTTCAAATTAGCATTGATAGGAGTTATGTTCATAAAAATTGCGGGCGTGAAACTTGAAGAAATTCTATTTCGACCCTTTTCCGAAGTGATAGCAAAATGATTACATCTTTCTTGATATATCTTAGTGACGAACTTTGTCTATTGAACAATAGGACGCCTGTGCCAACTAATCAACTATTAGGACTGTTTAAAATGAATTATGATATAAAATTTAAATTATCATTCTCAAAAACCAATAATTTGTATAAGGACTAGAGCCCAGCGCAGTAATATAATTGATAGATGTACAAATAATCGCATAAACAAATACGAATATGAATTTCAATAATAATAATAATAATAATAATAATAATAATAATAGCGATGATCTGTGCAATCTAATTCCATAGCCATGGGATAAATCACTCTTAACGCTAATAACGTACAATCATAATTTGGAAACCATTGAAAGAATTCTAAAACGTATATGCTGTAAAGAAGATTAAAATTTATTTAATTAATTAGGTTTATTTGTTTTCAAGAACGGACATCAACGCCTTTATGAACAATATTGAGACTCTTGCATATGAACACAAAAGGAGGCTAAATTAAGATGACGGTAATACAAAAAAATTAATTAGAGGAAAGATTAAATCGAACGAAATAAAATCCTTCCAGCTGAGATGAAAATATTATGCCGATGAACATAAATACTTTAAAATTTCCATTTACTAGGAAATGGTTCAAATTTTTGACAGTTTGAACATTTCTTATGTGATAAATTTAAAAGATCGTTGCGCAATCCTGTTTATAGTTATATCATGAGAATCTAGATATAACCAATAACAACCATAAGTTATTACATTAGTCAAAGTTTATATAAACGCCTGACCTATTATGTACATATATAAGTCAGTATAAACTAAGTATTGTATAGTGTAGAAAAGGAAATTCATCCAGTAGACCGGTTTCGTCCTTTTTGAGAACTCATCACGTACTGGCGAGAATTTGTCGCAGACAGGGCTCGATACTGGGAACGTCTGCTTCGGAATCTGTTGCTCTAAACACCGAGTGACCCTGTCCGGAAGTAAATTCTGACAATTACGTGTTGAATTCTCAGTAAGGACGAAAACGATCTACTAGATGAATTGCCGTTTCTACATTATAAAATACTTAATTTATACTGCAAAATATATGTACATAGTGGGTCCGGTGTTTATATCAAGATCGCAACCTTGATTAAAGTAATTTTTATCACCACCTGCAAAGCTAAAGTTCGTTTAGCAGTAAGTTATGAATTCAAGGTGAAAGAAAGTCGAGAAATGCTTATGAAGATATTCTTTTAGCCCTAGTTTTTTGGCATACTTAAGATAATATTGTTTGGATGTTCTTGTCCAAATTGAGAAGGTATTTATAGACAGAAGCTTTGATTGCTCGTTTAATCAGATCAACAAACTTCCTTAAATATTATTTTATTAAAAATTGTGCTTCTGATTAGAATATACTTCCTGCTAAAATCATTGAAAATTATTGCAGCCCTGTCATCGAAATGTCTAATAGTGTTTATTTAATTGCATGCATTGACTGTTCAGAGGAATACTTGGAACGGTCTGGTCTATTATTAATAACGCGTATCCAGGAGCATTAGTGTCGCCATGATACTGGATAAAAAGACAAAATTAGCGCAATGAGAGACCACATTGTTTCAATCTTTGCACTCCAAACAAGGCGATTTGGCAAAATCTATTAACTGCGATATCCTGTTTTCGAGGTTAAGCACGTGTTTTCCAAATGCACAGAATAATTTTTGTTGGTTGTCTAAAACAATTTCATTAACTATAAAACTTATAAAACTGTCTCGTTCAGTAATTGTTATCCTGGTTTGGTGGCTAACATGACATTATACTATGAGGCATATAAAAGTTTTGTATGGCCAAATCTTTAAATATATATATATATATATATATATATATATATATATATCTTATTTGCCATTATTAAAAAGCTCATGCAATCATAGTTACAGGTTAGTTTACATTGGACCGCAAGGATATATAAAAGTCCGCATGTACTGATGTTGTAATATTATGAATGCTTCTTTCCGTTCTTATTTACGGTTCATCAATTTGAAATATGCAACACCGTTCTTGTTGTCGTTGACATGCAGATTTTTTTTTTATTTTCGGCAAGAGGTATGAAATCTGTTCCACTTGATAAGCTACGCAAAATTAAACTAACATGCAAAACAATAGCAAGGCTATGTGTTAGACCATAAATCTACAGAATGTAAATAGGTGCAGGAATTTGTCTCGTGCTAGTCATAAAAGCAATGTCCAATGTAGAATAGAATCTTCCAGCATACTCATATAATTCTTTTTGGATGCGAATCTTAATAAATCCATAGTACCCTTCGCATGTGCAAAATATGAAATGTTATCAGATACAGGAACCGCTTCCATCTCAGTTTCTGCTGAAGTATCTTCAAATGAACATCTCTTTATATATAAATTGAAAGGCAAAACAAGATAGAAAATTGCAAACATGGAGAGAGTGTGAAATAAGGGAACAACCAATCAATTGCGTGCGTCACCTCCAGTTCAAGTTCAATGCCTGAACATGCTTCTTCTGCTTGCATAAATCCGGCTGCAATTTGTTTATCAATAAAGCTTCGTATGTGGCTAACTATCTTTTGTTTTCGTATTTAATAATTATTTTAAATGCTACGTCTGGGGAAAATACGTGTTAGGATTCAACAATGTGTTGCACAATTGCAGACTTTTATTCATAATTTGATTTTAAATAGGCGTTTAGCTTGCAATGTTCTCTAATTCGAGTAATTAACCATCAGGTCTATCGGCCTACCTAAGTTGATCGAAAACTTGCGCATGTATGTTGGTAAATAACATTTGAAAAGCAGCCACGAACTGTTAATAATCTATATTGAAGCGGCACAAAACCACTGTAGTGCAAATACTATGCAGACGAGACATCTAGAGAGCACATCATTAAGTAGTGGCATAAGTAAATGTGCTCCTTTATATGGTACGTCGATCATAATTTCCTAGTCTTTAAGAACAGGTTGCAATTACGAACATTTCTTCAAAGTTTCAACTTAAAAATATCGGTTCCACGTCAGAGCATGAGAAAAATGTTTAAAGAAAGAAACTAATGGTAAATTAGCCAGAACAAATTACCATAAACCAATATGGTCTGCACAGTATTTGCATTACAGCAGCTTTGTGCCCTCTCAACATAAATTATCAACAGTTCGTGGGTGCTTTTCAAGATTTGACAGGTTGTTTATTGAAGATTTAAATGACAACGAATATAATAAAACAATTAACGATTTAATGTCTAATGGATATCCTAGACAATTAATTGACTTAATTATTTAAAAGGGAAGTGAACAAAATCAAATGTATTTTGGACCAGAAAAGAAAGCAGTTTACCTGAACATCCCATTTAAGGAGGATGCAATTTCCCATATAGCATAAAAGAATGTTGAAGCGGCATTAACATACACATTTAATGCAGCGAAACTACGAACGTTTTCTAAGGCAACACACTTTGCGTGACCAGCAATCAAGAGAAGCAACGGTTACTTTTGAAATTAAATATTATTTACAAATATACGTGCGCAAGATGTCGATGAACTTACGTAGGCCGATCGACCAGACGGTTAATTACACGAAAGAGAGAACATTGTAACTTAAACGCTTGTTTCCGATCAAATGGTGAATACAAGTGTGCAAAAGAGAGTAAGCCACATAGGAAGCTTTATGGGTACACAAAATACAACCGGATTTATGCAAGCAAAAGAAACATGTACAGGCATTGAGCTTGAACTGCAGGTGACGAAAGCATTAAGTTGTTTATTCAATTATTTCAAACCCTCTCCATGTTTGCAATTTTTAATCTCGTTTTGCCTTTCAATTTATATATAAAGCGATGTTCATTTGTTGATATTTGAGAAGAAAATAAGAAAGAAGCGGTTCTTGTATCTGATAAAGTTTCTTTTTATTTTTGTGCATGGATATGGTACGATGAATATTTCTAAGATCATTTTGGCAGTTAAAATATTATTTAATTGCAAATTGGGTAAGCTAGAAATTTAATTTTTACTAGACCGAAATATATAATTTTTTCCAGTATTCATCATGACCGAAAACTAAATGTTTATAGGATGAATTAAAAAACAATTTTTGGATTGCGTAAGTTTGCTCCTTTAATTATATAACTGCAAAACAAGCAAAAATACGAGCAACTGTACAGAACAAGGTATTTTTAGCAATATCCAATCAGTTCGTGAACAAATTTCTACTTTTGATTCACTTGCGAAGGGATAATTTCGCACAAAACTTTTTTGAATTTTTGGAAGTCCACAAATTCATGCATTTGAAACCACACAAGCATCGGCAATAGCACGAGGGTGATATTAGAAATCTATGTGCTCCGCTGTCGCTGATGCTTAATCTAATTTTCTAGACGAATTTATCTTAATTATTGTTAAATACGCTTATTTTGCAATTGGTATGTTCTATTTGCATAACAATTTGAGTAATAATGAAATGTGTAAACGTGAAGCACATTCAACTGTTGGATTTCAAGGTGTTCTTTTTTATACTGATGTTCAGGTGACGCTTAGCTTAAAATCAAATTAATTACATGTACGAAAATAATGAATTCGTATTATCATGCGCAGAAAAAGTTAAAATTGAATTTTTTTCATTTAATTGTAAATTATTGTGGTGTTTAAAGATTATTCTGAAATTGAGCATGTTAAAAATGATACTACGCAATTGGTCTTCTATCAACCATGTCTATAGAAAACAAGAAAACTCAATCCCATAAAAACCAGGAAAATCGACCAGAATATTTGACGAACGTAGGTGAGAACGCGTATTTGTTTTTTTAAACGCTGGTACCTTATCAAAAAGCCTGTATACCGACTACCGTTTAAGATTCAAAATCTGTGGCCATATACCACAAACCATGTTGAAACAATTTTGAGAATCTTAGAAAGTCAACAATAAAAAGCTCTGCTTCGCGTATAGGATTACAGCAAAATTGTAACATCTGAAGAATATTTAGCCATTTGAAAAATATGAAAACTAATTAAACTATGCGAAATTGTGATGGGTACATTAATCAATTGATAGGCTCTTCCATAAAAATACCCTTGAATAAATATGGAATAATTGCACTCGCACGCTTAATTATAACAAGTTTCTTTCCAATATATTTTATTGTACCAATTTACCAATTCTTGATTCTACACGATTTGAATTCTTGGTTAGTCGCTTTGCACTATTAGTTTTGCAAAGATCAGATTGATCTGCATTTCCATGTACACATCAAGTTCGTCTTAGTGTTGGCTTGGCTCCAATTCGTCCTTATTCTCCGAATGTCTCAGCATCGTTAATGCCAACCCTAGGAAATGAGGTACTAAGATTAGAACGTACCTGATTTCCAGTGATTAGTATGAGCGCTGTTGAGACCTTCCGAGGAAAGGTAGGAATCAGCACTCGATGCGTACTTGGAAATGGGGATCAATCAGATCTTTGCGAAACTGCTAGTATAAAGCGACTACTCACGAATTTATATCATGGAGAATCAAGGTATGACGCTCGCACTGCGTAACCATTAAAAAATTCAAACGTCCCCGTTGCGTGTTGTTTATTATAGATGACAACTTAAATCGCCAATGGGTTATATTATAAACCCACGTCTATTACAAAAGTGTACCCAGAAAGAAGAAGCATTATTTGAGACATTATAAACTATTTAAGATATCTCTTTACAAGGCAAAGATTGTTCGTCCTACACCACTCTAAGTCAGAAAAATATATTAGATATCAAGAGAAACTATGTATAACAAAAATATGTTTGTCCTGACTGTCAACAATTTTTACAAATAGTGTGATCGGAAACAATAAAACAACAACGTTAATATATGATGCACAAATTTCCTGAAACATCACACGTACCTGAAATGAATCAAAGCAACGGTATTAATCATTGCAAGAACAAATCAGTGCAAATTTAATTTCATATTATAAAATATAAACATTAAATGTTGAGGTTGATAAACAGATGATTTCACTTATCATTTAAATAAATATTAAAACGAATTTCGGAAGACGTTTCTGCTTTTATAAATAATTTAAACTTCGACGTCTCATGAAATATAAATAAGAATATTGTCAACGTGTAATGTATCAATTTCCTAGTAAATTTACGGTAGTTCTAAATGAACGTAAGGTAATCGAAGACAAGCATAATATACACGAAAGCAGTGACCTTCTAAAACTCGCCAATACAATACCTTAATAGCAATTATAGCTATATAAATTCTTCACTTTATATTTTTTAAAAAGAAAATGTACTTTATTTAAATTATCGATGATTTTCTTTGTAAAATATAAAAAGTATCGTACATTTAGCCTAAACATTAACTAAATATATTGTCACATAAGCAATGATGTGCGCATAAAGACGGTTGCCAATGATGCGATATATGTCTTCTTCAGTTTGCGCAACTTTTTTTCTGTAATAAAGTAGATATAATAAAGATTATCTGGTGCTAGCAGTAATTAAACTAGGCTTTGTTAGATTTTTTATTAATACGCATGGGAATAATAAGTAATTTGCTTATCTTTCAAGCGAGATTTAATGCAAAAATCGTAAATCTGTTTAGATATGTCATTGAGAATTATTACATTATTTGTTTAGATATATCGTACTGATTTTAGGCAAAATTTTCACCAAAACATTTATATCGTTAAATTATGGCGATTTAGATAAATGAAAATTTCCTTTGAGACGTTATTTCCTATCAACATTTTTTTCTTATCTTATTATTAATTAAATAACCATGTTCCTTTTTTCAAATCAACGGAAATGTTGCACAACATACATATCAATAAATAATAATTTATATACAATTTAACTTCTGATTTCAGAAGCAACTATAAATGCATGCTCTGAAACATTAAGGTACTAATATGCTAAGCTGTTTACAATACAAATAACCTATTATTGCATCCGCTAATATGACAAACCCTCTAGAATTACTGGCTAAAATGGTCATAATGTAATTTTATTTTAATGATACTTAACAATATGATCATTTTTGTTAAGGATTCTTGCTAACGTTGAAGTTTGGTCAACATTGATCCATTATATTATTTACATTTAATGCTCTCAATTTATATCAGATAAACATCATAAATTTACTACCTGCATTCGGACAACTTTGTGCTTTACGCTTTAAAATGTGCACAAAATAGTGCGTAGAGAAAATTTTCATTTTTAAATCTTAACTCCATACATATTGAAACAAGCATTACAACATTTATTTAATGAAATTAATACCTGCGGAAATCGACACCAATTAATTTTTTACCAGTAAAATTATACATTTTACTTAATTATATAAAAGATTCCTCAAATTTTCATTTCATTTTAACTTTGTATTGTGCATTGAATTGAGTAGAATAAAAACATGTCAGTAAACATTTTGAAATAAAATATATCGTTTGAAATTGATACGTCAATCATTGCAATAATTTAAGAAGAGAACATATAAGGATGGATAAAAATATATCCCCGACCAATTAACTCTAAATAGATTACTCTCTTAACTCTACTAAAGATCCATAGTAATCGCCTGAAGCTGACAGTGATAGAATTATGAAGATTCTAAGACAATTTAATTTGTAAGGCAAAAATATTTTGTTGATTGTTGACTACTTAGAAATATCATCATAAATTTCACAACAGACGCTAGATTTCTTAAAAGAAAGTGATTTATGCAGTCAATAGTTGACAATAATGATGTATTTACTTATTATTAAAAATCAGTTTTCCAGTTTTTAGGTGGAGGGATTTGAAAATTTTTAATAAAATCTGTGTATAAATCAAAGCAATACCCAGTTACGTCGAGCGTATTGATGAATTTTTTTCTTTTAAAATATGCGATACCTATATGTCAAGTTCATTATTAGAATAGCTTTATGAAAATTTTTCTCATTCACGTAATATAATCGCACTTGTGATTCAATAGATAAATATAAGAGAACGTTATCAGAAATAACAATTTGTATAAATCTAATTATTTGAATATATACGTACTAGGTATATATATATATATATATATATATATATATATATATATATATATATATATATATATATATAGCCATAGAAACATATCCAAGTGCACTTTATATGCAATGCGATGTCATTTGTAGATAATTGAGAAAAATAAGAGGAAAATGGTTACTGTATATGATAAAATGTATTTTTCATTTTGCACATGAAAAGGGTACTGCGAAATTCTTTAGGGCTCGCATTACAAAAGAATCCTTCAAAAACAAGATGGAGTACTGAGGTGAATATGTGGAGTACTGACTACGTTATTGCGGAAAGAACATGCTTATCACAGTATTAAGCAATTAAGGTTTCCGGGCGATTTGGTACGCAGTTTACTCAAGACTAACTGCGGTCAATCGATGAAATCTTTTAATGTTTTGATATTTCAGAATTGACCATTTAAAACAAGATGAAGAAATGTTGCGGTCAATAATCCGATGTGTATCGTGTGCATAGGATAAACTAAGTCTTTTTGGAAGAATCAGATTTGTGATGATTTTGCCAGCTCTAATGAAAAAAGACAAAGCAAAAATATTGACGAAATTAGAAAATTGCATAAAACCTGAAGTTCTGTGTAATTTAATGCCATTCGAAATTGATAAAGTCGCCCTTAACTAATAAAAAATTTAAATCGATCAGGTTTAAATGAAGGCACTATTGATGGGCCGAAATTATGAAATTAATCCTATTGGAAAATGCGATGTCGATTTCGAGGCAGCACTGGAATGACTAATTGAACAAACAGCCTTCTTAGATTCTACAAGGTTTTATTGTAAAAAAATTGGTCCAAGGCTATTTTAATTGACCAGGCTTCATATTTGAAATCGTCCAAATGCGCTGAACAGAATATATTGACAAAGCAACATTTAGATCAGGTTAAAGATATCAGCAGAAATGCGGACATCAAGATTCTACGAACTGATAAAGACAAGAGTGGATTTATAATAGACAAATTTGACTACCTACAAAAGATGGAAAACGTGCTGATGACAATACAAAATTTACGCATCTTGAGTATAAGTCAGATGAAATGAGCAAAGTGGAGGGCAACGAATTAAATGAAATTATGTGATTGACAAATGCCGGTTTAATTCATGAGGCCACTGTACAGTTCAAGCTAGTTGACAACACCAACAATGTGCAGATTACCAAAAACACACAAAAAGGTTTGCCTTATGAGGCCAATTTATTAATGGTTAATTGTCAGTTTCATGCATTGGCTAAATTGTTAGCTCGTATACTGCAATCTCTGCGCAAAATATTAGGCAATTATTCGGTTGCCAATTCTTTCGAGTTTGTATACAGAAATTCAAGATATTAATATTAAAACAAGATTATGTTTACTTTTGAAGTTATGTCTTTATCTACAAATGTTCCAATTGACAAAACCATTAAAAATATAGTCCAAGTGGTGAAAGAAATCATATTACCGTCTCCGGTGCCCCGTAACAATCTATGCAAGCTCGTCTTATTATGCACGAAAAATGTACAGTTTCGTTTTAATGGAAGCATATATAATCAGACTGAAGGTGTGTCAATGGGGAGCCCCGTATCTCCAATTTTGGTCATTCATAAAATTCACCATAAAGAGTGGCATAAGTAAATCTGTTCAATACATACGGTACATGGATGATAACTTATTTGTCCATAAAACGGATCGCAATCACGAACTGTGCTTCAATATTTCAACAAGGAACATTAGAATAGCATTTTTATGCCAGAGCGCGTGGAAGATGATAGTCTGCCTTTCCTAGACGTCATACTTAAAAAGATACTAATGGTAAATTAAATAGAACAGTTTATCATAAACCAAATTTGTCTGCACGATATTTGCCTTACAACGATTTCGTGCCCTGTCAATATAATTAATCAATTGTTTACGGCTGTCTTTGCAAGAATTGACAGGTTGTTTAGTCTAAATTCAAAGTCAATTAATATCATAAAGCAATAAACGATCTATTGTCTAATGGCCTCGTTAGATATGTGATTGAGTCAATTATTAAAATGGGAACTAAACAGAAACAAAGGTACTTAAATGAACATTTGTGCCCCGGGCAGTGTTAAAAATTAATGTTTAATCAAGGTTGTGATCTTGATATAAGCACTTAACCCATTATGTACATAAAATTTGTCTGTGTAAACTAAGTGTTGTTTAGTTTGGAAAAGGCAATTCATTCAGTTTACAGGTTTTGTCCTTATTGGGAACTCATCGTATACTATTTAACAATAATTGATTGCGCGGGTGGTGGTAACATTTATTTAAATCAAGTTTGCGAGCTTGAAGTAAACACCAATCCCATTGTATTTAACCAGTCGTCGAACAACATAACAAAACTACCGCCAGGCGCAACGCACTGACGCGTTTCGACCTTCCATGATCATCATCAGAGTACGACGGCAAACTGTCTATCGAGGATCAAACCGCATTGAATATATTTGGAAATCAAATTTAGATATGCGACTCTCATCTCTAGCAGTCTCGCATACATTGAACTTCACTGGAAATGTCTGCTGCACAATTTCTATACAGTCACGAACATTAACTGTTTGCAGCTTTCGCCACATATACATATATAGGAAATACAATTTAACAATAATTGATTGCGCGGGTGGTGGTAACAATTCTTTAAATCAAGTTTGCGAGCTTGAAGTAAACACCAGTCCCATTGTGTGCGCTTCAACAGGCTGTTTAAAGGCCTGTAACCACCACCCGCGCCAATCAACCCTCTTAAGTGTGCCATATATGTATATGTGAAAAAGCAAGCAATTAAAGATTCGTGACTGCATGAATTGCGCAATGACATTTCACTCCAAGATTCAATGTATGCAGAACAGAAGGTGAAGTCACGCTATCTAGAATCGATTCCGCTATATATTCAATGCGTTTATTCCCGATAATCCCCGTCGTATCAATGATGACTCATGGAAAGGTCGAAATGCGTCAGTGACAACAGTAGTTCTGTTATGTTGTTCGACGAATGTGGAATAATAGGACGGTACAATCTCCTAGACGAATATGTAAACCTATAATAGTGAAGCTAACATCATATAAAGTCTCGAAAATGCGACTTCCAAGTTAACTCACTGTATATAATATATATTCTGAGTCTGTAAATGCTACTAACACTAGGGCTATTGTGTTATTAACCGATACCAACATTGTAGTTCCGAACAGGTACATGGTACTAACACTATGTTTGCCGAGTCGTTACATGGTACCAACATGATGGATATCAATTTATGCTATAGTTCACCGAAAATGAGAATTACAACAATTTCTGACCACCTGTTACTCCAGTAAATCCATACAATCTGGCCTTGATCGATATCAGTTATCATATTTCGCGGTAAGCATGACATCATTAAATTCAATATATAACAGTTAAATACTGTTTGTTGCGGAGAAATAATATATATGCAAGTATGTATTAGGTGTTGCGAACCTAGTAACAAATTAGTTCAGTTGTGACCAGAAGGATAAACCAAAGGCAGCATGAACGGAAAGTATAATCTCATGTACATTCGTTTCGTGCTTACTGGCTTATTGTACCGTCCTATTATACCACATTCCTCACCAAAATATATACTGGTTATAGGGCGTAATATCGGCTCCTACTGATGAGTTACCAGTAAGCACGAAACGAATGTGCATGATAATATTTTTTTCTGTTCGTGCTGTCTGTGGTTCAGCCTTCTGCTCACAACGGAACTAATCTGTTACTAGGTTCGCAAAACATAATACATACTTAAATGCGACTTTATCACTCACTAATGAACATGACATTAAGCACCAAAAATCGTCAAAAAAGCCGCAATGAAATATAAGTGAAAACTTAAATCAGACTAGTTCTCTTTAAATTAATCAAATTAAAATCCAGAATGAATATAACGCAGATATCACAATGCGTAGAAACGTATTCTCCAAATATACCAGCTATTTTCACAGTAAATGTTAACTTGATAATGAAATGTATTTATTCTCAGCGAAATTCTACGGTCTATTTCAGAGACGATGGGCATTAAAAATAGTATGTAGAAATTCGTGCATCTGAACTATATATATATATATATATATATATATATATATATATAGAATATCCTATCATTTGTCTACAAATCAATATAACTTCCTCAATTGGCATGATGTTCAGTGTATAATGAAAGATTGTAGGTGGCTAGATATATCATTATTTGTTAATTTTTTATAAGCATACAAACGCCGGCTAGTTTCCTGTCCGCGGCAAACTATCTTTAGTAATTAAATTGTTTCTAATATGGTCTAAAACGAAATACTGGTTTAATTGCCTAGGCAACCCGATGCGATGTTTACTTTTTACTGACAAAATACGAACGGAATTAAACAGTATTCGTATTAAAAAATCTAATTTAACTTACTCAAGAAAAACTATAACCATAGTTTATTGAGAGATTGGGAGTGGTCAGCGGGAAATTCAGATTTTGAAATATTCTCGATATGATCCGCAGGCAGGAAACGCCTAACAGAGGCATTCGTTGGTATATCAATTCAAATTGTGTGCAGTTCAGCGAAAGGAAGGCGCGGTTTTCAGAATCTTAGACAGCTCGTGTCTCATTGCCGTGGAAATCTGGAGAGTACTTGCAGAGCGTCCAATAAGAAATAAACCGATAATCTTGATGAATTGTATTCGAAACCTGATGCAATTTTTAATCTATACTGACAAAAAGTGTACAACGATAATCATCGCCATAGACTTGAAATCAATAAAATATACACAAGTGTTGTAGTGTATGTGTTTCAGTTCTCAATTTAATAAATAATTTCCTAATGTATGACAGACTAAACTGAATAATAATTCGCTATATGGCTTCTAATTATTTTAGTATTTAGCTCGGGTGGTGTGGTGCAAAGTGTCTCAGAATGCATACAAAATGAGTCCGGGTTTGTGCCCATTCAGAGGCAACCTATGGACAGTACTTTCAAATTTCCCTACAAGAACGAAATTGGAATAATAGATGAAATAGTGTTGCACCCTGACGGAATGTTTTTTTATATTATCACCTTTTATGCAATGAACATTCTGCCACAAGACTTAAATTCTTCATTAGGTATCCGAGGAGCATGATGTCTGTTATGCGAAGAGAATTCGAGGATTGTTTGGTAGAATTTCTAGACTTGAGAGGGCCTAAGTCGGTTCCACATAGAAGAAAGACTAAAAAAAAACTTTCTATTATTTATAAATGCATGCTGTATGCGCCAAGAGTGGCGCAGTGGATGAAGTCTCACATTGCAAAGACTCTCAATGGCAATGAATTCGGTCTATTGTAGGTGTTACCTTTGCAACGTTTTGTAGTGCGTATTTTACACTGAAAAATCCATATAATGAAAATACTGCCATTGGACATCTAATCAACATAACTTATCCAAATTAAATTTTGCCTGGTGTATAATGAGATTTGGGGTGTGTTGAACGCTAATTTGAAGTAATAATAGAATCCAAATAGGTTAACATAAAAGAAACAAAATTTGGTGTATTACATCCAATTGCATGAAATATTTAGGACGGGATGAGGGATATGTTTCCCAGTTTGAGTTTCGTCACTGAAAAATTCTGGAAATTTCTTAAAGAGATTAATAAGAAGGAAATCGGAATGCTGGATGAAGTGCCTTTTCTACTGATGAAATATTTAAATTATACTTAAAAGTAAACGTAATGTAAACTGTACCATAAAATTTATTTAAATATTCCTTTGCCTAATAACAAAAAGTCAGTTGTATAATGGTAGATAACTGTTGCCTTGTTAGATTTACAGGTCTTCTAAAAGAACCTAACGTGGTATACAACTTTAGTTTGCTTATAGAATGCGGTCAGAGGGAGCAGTGGTTTGTGTTCTAGATACCTCATCATATGTATTGACCTCATCAATATTGGTTGGGTCGAATATGTAGATTCACTCAGAGATTAAAATAATGATGTCATTCAGCCTAGAATTTATTATCCGTAACTTCGCAGTTACGGTGTTCATTTGCGCAGATAATATTCATAATCAGTTTTCTAAACCATTAGAAAAAAGCCATTTTTGCTCATCTTAAAATTGTGAAATTTTTAATCAATTATTTATTAGAGTTTACTTAGATGATGCGCGTCATTTTTGAAAAACAAATTAAAAATAATTATTATTTCAAAATCAGCTCTGCTGCTCTAATGCTGCTTACATAATTATTCTGACTTTGCTGAATACTGGGTGGCGCTCACATATTCAGTTGGCTTTTTTGGTGGTCCTGAACATCTGTTATGGTGCAGCGATCGTAGTGTCCTGGTTTTACGGTTTCACCTAACATTCGTATATGCCCTCCATATACCATGTTCTTTGGAGCAAATTCTGTAGTTGTAGATAATGTAATTCACATGGCACACTCGACCAAATATATTTAGTCTCAACAGAACTCGGGCTCCCTGACATCAACATTTGGATTTCTCGCTCTGTCGTCGCGGTAGTGTGCAAGGGATTAGTCGATGAGCGGAATTTTTTTTATATCAAGATCCTTGCACCACTAACTATATTATCTCGAATCAAACTGTACACCTTGATCGGTAACAATGATTTTTGGTACAAAAAATCGACTGAGCTAGCGCTCTGCTAAGTACTTTATAATCTTGTCTGTTGTGATTTACCTCAGTGGTGAAAACTTGACCCATCGGGTAAACTTATCGACCATGGGAAATACAAAGGCTACCCCGACACGACGAACCAGAAATGAACCTACCAAGTCCAGATATAAAAATTGTTCCACCCAGTGGCATTAATAGCAATTCGGGTGACCTTTTCACTTTTTTGTTACATGCAACGCTGACAAGTAGTGCACTGTTGGCCATAGCTACAAATCTCTTTAGAAGTAGCAGGCCAGTTAAATCGCCACATAAATGTCTCGATGAAACGCTCGGCGCCGGAATGTCTCAACGTTTGATTGTTTTTCTTTTCGTATCAGTTTCTCGTTTTTCAGGATCAACGTTTTATATCGTGCAGACACCACTGTTTCGTATTTCATTTGCCTGACTATCTCTTGTCATGAGCCATTACATATCACTTCTTGAGAGACATTGAAATGTGGTGAAATCTGCTCAACGGATATACTGCTGAGCTAATTGCTTGCCGCATTCTTGTTACCGGCTAGATGATAACTCATCAAATCGTATTCCTGGAGCTCTTCAGTAGGTCAGTGTACTAATTTCTTCTCAATACCTAGTGATCACCAGTGCACTAGTCTTTTGTGATCGATAAAGACGTCTATATATCCACCGATGATAAAATAGCTAAAATTGCGTTTTCCCCATTGTACAACCAGTAGCTCCTTCGCTGTGCCGGAATTGTATTGCTTCGTTTTAGTAAGTGTGCGCCTTACATATTACGTCGGACGTTCTTGCGCTCGTAACACAGCCCCTGTGCCAATATCTAGCGCGTTTATAAGAAATTAAATATTACCTACCTGGTAATTCAAAATAATTGCGTCTATTAATTTATGTTTACATATTATAAACGCTTCTTAAGAACCCTTCGTCCAACAAAATACTAGCTTTGATTATTTATATTGAACATGAGTTGCTGATTATTCGCCATCCACGTGAGATATAGTCTACACAAATTAACCATCCCAATAAACCGGCGCAATTTTTCTCTGGTAGTAGTCACCAAATAGTCTTTTTTATGCTGTACCTTCGAATCTAATGGCAAATATCCTTCCGCTGAGACTGAGAGGACCGGGAACCGCATTTGCCGAACTATCTTATCTTTTTATAGATTATAATGTAATCGTTATTCTATGGCTTTGGACAGCATCTTCTGAAGTCGAGTAAGTAAGTGGTGTTCAGTAGTGGTCCATATAATTACATCGGAAACGTAAGCTCTAGTACAGGTTAATTGGACACAAATATTACAGTAAGTCTTTGGAACATTTTCAGATAGATCTACAGATTAAGTGGTGTCCGAGCGAAATGGAAATTCCTTTGGGTATCCGCACTATCAACTTCTGCATGTCTTCGAGATAAACTCCAATTTGCCAAAAGGCCTGCTTTACGTCAGGCATGACAAACCGTTATTTTCACGCTAGCTGTAAATGGAGACCAAACAGATCCGGCAGTGAAAAAATGTGTCAGTTCAGTTCACAGAGATTAGTTTCCGGAAATCAGCTGCGATCGGTGTGATCTACTCTTTTCGTAATGTAAACAAAAAGAGCTCGAAAACAGATTAGAATGACTCAATAAGGCTGGCCTCTATCTTCTCTTGTATTGATCAAGTCGCTGATGGTAATTTCTTTGGAGGAGCACCATAGGATTTTCGTAAATTTAGTTTAATTATAGCCAAATTTAAAGCAATCGAGCGTTGGTTCGGGATTTTGGTTGCAATCAGGAAGTTAGAATATAGTGTTGTACTGGCTTGGAAGCTGTTTCACCACCCAGGCAGCCAACAAATTCCATTCTGCACCGTAGGGCTGCATATAGACTCTATGAAATTCGTGCTCGAAAGGCATATACTTTTATTTGGACTATCTATCTTCTTATCAGGGGTGCTTTTGTAGTGGCTAAAGCAAAATATAGAGGAGACATCATCATTAATTAATAAATTAGTGTCCCATTTGTGCTCAAAGCTTGAGAAAAAATTGTTCCTTTACATTTTACGTCGTGTGACGCTTAATTTATTGGTAATGCTACCACATTAGCTCTAGTATACATTTATATAATCACTGGCTGTCCGTTGACGAGTTCTAAGTATTAAACTTTAATAGAAATCCTTACGTGTGATAACATTACCAGATCTATCCTTATTCGAGAGACAATTTATTTTAAACAGAGTGTCGCGGGCTCTGCTGGTTTTCTTCTCTTGATCTAGAATCCTGTACATACAGATAGTTTATCTGTTGGTTATAATCAAGACCATTAATGTTCGTGAGGTGGTAGACACTCTTACCTTATTGAACTGGCCGTTCTCGAGGAGAAACATACTGATTTAGCTGGCCTTAAACAATTTTTTGGTCGCAGCTGTTGTCTTCTGACATTGAGCTTGCTTCTGAGAAATTGGCTGCAACTAGCCGTCTCGGATTCGTTGATTATGCCGCAAAGAATTCCAATAAGGCATTTTTCCACTGTGAATTGATGTAACAGGGTTTTTTCATAGTGTCTCCGATGCCCATATTGTAGCAATATTCAAATTCGAGACCGAGAACGCATCAATGGTCCTATCTAGGGCTGGCATGGATTCACAGAAATTCGTCGCAGAAGTGCTTGTATTTAGACTAAGTAGTGAGCTGAATGATGGAAGCAGCCTTTATGCTGCAGAAGCGTACATAATATATTAAATATTTGTATTCTGTTTTACTAAATGTTTGCACTTTATACGAGAAAACTCCCATAAATAATTAGTTAAATATAAAGCATTCGTGTTAAGTTAATTCATATAGCTTCTGCTGGATTGGAAAACGTAGTAAGAGTATTATCTGCACAAATGAACAATTTGACTGCGGAGAAAGGGATAGTTAAGTCTCGTTGGGATGACAAACTAATAATAAGTTCTGAGGGAATCCGCATAAATGACCCCAATAATATAAGTGAAGTAAATACAACTTGTATGGGCGAGCAGCATAAACATGATGACTTAATGCGGTTGCAACCCGGGCAAAGACTTAATTAGTTTGGAAAATAATCGCCATAAGCGTGCCGTATTAGCAAGCGGCATCTCGTCCGGTAATGTTTTGAGTCTGTACAATTCTTAAAACACCCGATAAAGCTTGACTCGGAATTGCTCAATCACTCGCTGTTTATATTCTAATTATAATTCAACTGTATGATCAATTAACTCCTGGATATCCACGTAAAAATAGTTGCTTCTAATGAAAAATCTTGCGTTCGCACAGAAGCGTCATATTTTTTAATCACAAATATAGACATTTCACATCTAAGTTTGTATGCATAGGCTTACATTCTAATGAAGGTTGGGAAAAACTCGTCAATTGAGCTCAAATCATTGAGAGAGGTCAATTAGTTTCTCATTAGGCACGGTCGCCATTGTAGACAAAGACCAATATTGGGTATTTGTCTTTTGAGGAATTTCCTTAGAATGTACAATTATGGTGTTATCCAGCCTAGACTTAATTATCCCTAACTCCGAATTTATGGTGTTCATTTCCGCAGATAATAATCATATTGAGTTTTCCTGACCATTAGCCGAAGTCATTTTTGCTCATCATAATTTAAAAAAAATTTTAATCAGTTATTTATTGGAATTTGCTCATACGAAGCGCGTTCATTTAGAAAAACAAAATACAAACAATTATTAATGCATATGCACCTCTGCACCTCGAACGCTGCTTCCATCACTGGCTGACTTTGCTTCATCATAGGTCGTGCACTTTTGTGAGGACGTTCTGTTTTATTTGCATAGGCTATGCATAGAGTCATTCGAGCGTTCTCTGCCTTAAAGTTGCCAACTGATACAATATGTTCTTGCTCCTTCTGCAAATTATGGTGAGTAATCTAGCAGTTTCCGACGTGGACAAATCTGGCCTAGCGGATTGTTTGGTTTGGCAATCTGGGGCAATATGTGCCATATAGTGAGAGAAAAAATTATTCCAGTTTTACTTTGCTCTATAACATATATCTGTTGTGCAATGAGTTATCGGTGGTTGCTAGTTAGAAGATATTCCATGTAGATTTCTCCTGAAGTAAAGGTAACCAGAATAAGATGTTGATATACTAGTCAAAATTATGCGAAGTCTACGGCAGTGTAGGCGCAGAGGTTCGACAATCAGACTCCAAAAGCGACATACCTCGTTTCGAGGTACGTTCGTGACAAAGTATAAACAATAGTTGAAGAGTTTCAAGTATAGAAGTAAGAGGTCTAGTGGACGAAACACTTTTGCAACCCGGTGAAATTTTAAGTTTGTTCAAACAAAATATTTGTAACGAAAATTTTTTCACTATACTCCAAAACAATATTACTTCTCCAAGTAAAATAACAATTTAGTATGACCATTGAATAATTCAGGTCTTTATAGATTTCAAACAAATTCCGCCTAAAGAAAAGGTCAACAAGAAGGTTAATCATTTATTTGACTTTAAATTTTGTTTAAAACGCTCCACAGATGGTGCATTCGATTGTTTGTAATATTCCGAAAGAAATTTGCCCTGTTTGATGTTCTTCGGCGGCAAAATCAGGATAGTATTGAAGAATACCAAATTAGAACGATATCGGTCAAATAGATGAGGTGACTTTGCAATATGATGATATGATTACTTACATTTCAATTAAATTTAACATACCATAATTGCCTGTTGTCCATTGTCTTATAAGACGTCTGTAATGGCCTGTTATAGCAACAAGTCTTGAGAGTTTCAAAATGGGTTCCACATGAAGGAAGGACTGATAGAAAATAAAAGTTAGTATATTACTTCAGATTGCGTGTATTATTCGGCACGGGTGGCGCAGGTAATGGTTTCAGTCTCCACCCCACATGTGCCCCGGCGTGGTTAGTACTTGAATAGTTCCCGATATGGACAAAACCGGTGTACTAGATAAAGTATCTTGTAACGTGATTCTATATTATACTGACGATATATATAAGGTTATTTGTATTGTAAAATTATGTTTAACAAAATGCAAATTAAGTTAATATTTTTTTCAAATGCTTGCCTAAAGATATGCACAATATGGATTGAGCGGAAATGATATATTGATTGTGGCTATTTGATTTATTGAAGCATATCATTCAGTTTTCTTGTACACGTAGACTGTTTGAGTTTTATTTGGTATATCTAACAGTATTCGGATCCGCTAGCCTCGTGAGTAAAGGAAGGCAAGGTTTGTAGTTCCTGACGCTTTACTAGATGTTAGCTTAAGGAGTTTAGCCTTCAGGGTTTTGTTTAATTGCGCAAACACGAAATAAGTTAGATTCCGACATTAATGCATAAACGACTACACTAGCCTAATTGAAAATTAAAAAAAAATTTTTTAGGCATGTTTGCAGTTAATTATACTTTCAATGGAGCATTAAAATGAATATTTGATGGGCGGACCAGCATACAAATTTTTTTTTAAATTCTCTAAAGCGAAATGTGCTTAGCACACAATTGGATTTGATAGAAGAGAATTAACACAAGCAAAACTATTTAGACATCCAGGGTTCAACGAAATTCGCATTTTACTGTCTTTTGAATCTTAACCAATTGCTCTACTATTCTACAGACGATGTATTCTCGTGGCCCATCTTCAGTATGGTAGGCCCATTTTCGTCTACCCAGTCCGGCTGATATGACTGGTACAGTCAAAATTACGAAGTTGGACTCCGTAACTTGTTTTATTAATGACATTTAGTAACGGAAAATAGTAAATGATTAGTGATTTATGTAACAGCAATGAACACTTTATTATAATACTATTCAATAAACGGCAACTTAAAATGAAGTTTTAACATGTATGCAAAAAGTATGTTTTAGGTGTTGCAAACCTAGTAAAAAATTAGTTCAGTTGTGACCAGAAGGATAAACCAAAGACAGCATGAAAGGAAAGTTTAATCTCATGAACATTCGTTTCGTGCTTACTGGCGACTCATCAGTAGGATACCAGTATTATGTCCTTTACCCATTCTATATTTGTGTGAGGAATGTGGAATAATAGGACGGTACAACCTCCTAGACGAATGTGTAAACCTGCAGTTGTGAAGCTAACATCATATAAAGTCTCGAAACTGTGACTTCAACGCTAATTCCCAATATATAATATATATACCGAGTCTGTAAATGATACTAACACTATGTCTATTGTGTCATTAACGGTTACCAACATTATATTACCACAAATGTACTTGGTACTAAAACTATGGTAGCCGAGTCGGTAGCCGGTACCAACATGATGGATATCAATGTATGCTATAGTTCACCGAAATTGAGAATTACAACTATTCTTGAACACACGTTAATCCAGTAAATCCATACACTCTGGCCTTGATCGATATCAGTTATCTCATTTCTCAGTAATCGTGACAGCATTCAATTCAATATATAAAAGCTAGATACTGTTTGTTGCGGATAACTAATATATATGCAAGTATGTATTAGGTGTTGCAAATCTAATAAAAATTAATTCATTTCTGACTATAAGGATAAACCAAAGACAGCATGAACGGAAATGTGATAACGATATCGATCAAGGCCAGAGTGTATGGATTCACTGGAGTAAGAGGTGTTCAGGTATAGTTGAAATTCTCAATTTCCTTGAATTATAGTATACATTGATATCCATCATGTTGGTACCAGGTACAGACTCCCAATCATAGTTTCAGTACCATGTTCCTTTTCGGTACTATAATGATGGTATCGGTTACTGACACAATAGCCATAGTGTTAGTATCAATTACAGACTCGGTATATATATTATATAGTGTGAGTTAGCGTGGAAGTCGCAAAATTTCCTAGACAAACAAAAATCGGAATAAATAAACAAATGTAGAACATTAACAATGCTAGTGGAAGATTTTTCAATCAATGACAGTTGACTGAAAGAAACAGTCTCTCAGCTTCTGCCAAGGTGCATATTCTAATAATATTTGGATGCGCGAAGATGAGAAAGGTGCTAGTAATAAGAAAAAATATTATCAATTGGTTAAAAAAAACAACAAAAAAGTGCATTGTTTGGATTAGGCCGACAGTTGAATAGGGGTCGTCCCTTGGAATCCAGTGAAAAATTATGGTCAAACAGGAGAGAAACTGCACATTAAAGGTTGTGCAGTTCGGTCTCCTGCACTGTATATGCTAGCAGTCTACATACTGTATCACTGCAGTCATTATGGCTTAAGAGACTCAATTACTGTATGAAAGTATTCCACATGCACCAGTAGACGGGAGTCTATGTGATTCCGATAAAGAAGTGAGATAGTGCAGGATCTAAGTCTGGACAGTCGGCTATCACTCCTAATATGGTAGGTAATCTTTCTGGTAAAAAAATCATTTTTCTCCGCTAAGATCAAAATTTACACTTTTGTATACTGAAATTGTAAAAAATTTAGATCTTGACTATCTCTTCAAGTTCATTTCTAACAATATGTTTTCGCGGGTGAACAAATGAACTTGATAAATTTTGTTTGTAAAATATATTTATAGAGATACTGTTTTATACACCATTTATTTATCGTTTTTAGCGGAGATTTAATATTTTTAACTATAGTGTATTACATTTTGCGCAACTTGGAACAAATTAGTTCAAATCAGACCTGAAGTTATAAGAAATTAGGCTTCATCCAAAGATATAATCTCATGTACCCATTCGTGTCGTACTAATTGGCGACTCATTAGTCGGCTCTGATACTACGCTCTGTATCCGGTATATATTTTATATGGAATGTGGGTCAATGTTATGTAAATACTGCTACTATTGGAACCAATTTTTACTAGGTAATCGACATATCATTCACAAATATATGAGTATATCAATAACTTCTTAATGCATGGATATATGGATTGAGTACCTCAATATTTCACATTACTTTGAACAAACTGATTTGAATTAATTTACTGTTGTATTCAAATTTTACGCAAATATATAATTAATTGGTGTTTTTTTGTGTATATGTTTCCAATTTATCAATTATCCTTGATTTATGTCCTTTCGTATGCTGCGTTATCTTGTGTGGTTTGAATCTAAAAAAAATCAAACTTAACATAAACATTTAGCTACAATGATATAGATATCCAAAATTGTCTGTCGTGGATTCATGAGATTATACCTTTCGTTCATGCTGACTTTGGTTTATACATCCGGTATTATTTGATTTAATTAGTTACTAGGTGAGTAACGCCCAATACATAATTGAATACATATAAATTCTCTGCAATCAACAGAACCTAATTTTTATTAATTTAATTAAATATTGTCATGATTTCCGCGAAATTTGATAACTGATATCAACGAAGGACAAGATGCATTAATTTTTTTAAACATTTAATTTTGTGTTTTATAAAGGACGGGGCTACAACATATTTTGCAAAATATTTTAGATCCTTGTACCCTCAAAGTTTTTTGCAATTACTGTTCCCGTAGAACAAATATTTTCCCCAGAACAAACGGTATACAATTGTACACGCCAGTTCTTTAAGTTTTTTGAACAAACGAAATGTGCTTGCACGATCATCTAAGGGTGTCATGATCACAAATATGGCTTCCAAATTTCGTTGCAGGTAAAGCCAATTTTGTGGACTTTTTGAATAATTTTCATGGATTCATGATCGACTGAATGCCACCTAGATTGCGCTAATGGGTGTTCTCAAGACACTATGTTAATATTGAAACTGCATTTTTTTATCTTACAAAGGTTGTCTTAAAGAATTCACATGAAGAATTAGAGAAATCTTAATTAATTCTCTGTATAAAGAGTTTTGAACCTTGGCATGAATGATAGGTATGATCACGTATACAAATACGTTTCTGGCTGACTGACAGCACACCAATACAAACCGGTACTAAGCCCAATGCCCACTGTATATTTGATCAATTAATTTGTGACAATTGGACAGTGCATTCAATAATTGATAGTTAACTTAATAAAAGCTTTAAGTAATGCAAATTTAAATTTTAATCAGTAAATATACTATTGAATTAGCCTGTAAAAGGTACCGAAATATATTTTTCAAAATACCACGAATTTAGAGGGTGCAGACATGAAGAATTTAGAGATAAGTTGCATTTCAGCAGAATCAAGCATTTCCTGATACGATAAATTTAGTATACACTTCTGATCATATTTGAAATATTTTGTTACTCGTTACGAAATAATTAGTACATATATGCACAGATATCTATTCTACATAATAAAGAAGGTGTAATTGTTAGGTTTAATTAAATAATGCCCGGATTGTCATGAAGTTATATTACCTGATGTCGATTGTTGATAGAGTATAGTGTTGCAGTGGTACAGGAAACTGCATATCCGACACAGGAGGCGTCAAGCGTGAAACCCAATAAGCGTGTAAGTTAAATAAATAGAGTAAATAAAATGGTGCATTAGCTCAGAGACCGAGGAAACTACAATTATTACAAAAAAGCGTGCTCATAGAGGTAGAACTTAATTAAACGAGCATTGATTGCACGGGCGGTGAAAATAATGACAATTAATCAAGTTTGTTATCTTTATATAAATACATCACCCAATATGTACATATATTAGTCAGTATAAACCGAGCATTGTCTGGTGTGGAAAAGACAATTCATCAAGCAGACCGGTTAAGAGTTTATTGAGAACTCTTTACGTACTTTTCAGAATTTGCCGCGGATAGGGCGAGAAACTGGGCAAGTCTGATTCGGAATCTGGTGCTCTAACGACTGAGCAACACTTATAACCATGAAACATTATTTAGTATACAAGTGGAAATAATTTTTAGTGTGTGGCAGGGTCGCTCAGGGGTTAGATCATATGATTCCAAAGCAGACGTGCCCACGGCAAATTTTGGATATTATTTGATGAGTTCTTAATAATGACGAAATCGGTCTACTGAATGGATTACCTTTTCCAAACAATAAAATTCGTGGTTTATATCAAGATTACAACATTGATTGAAAGTCATTAGTACTTGATTGTTCTAATAATTTCTGTTAGTAATGGGTAGTAATGACTTACCGATTGTTTCGTTATCATGTAATGTAGAAGTATTGATATACTTTATTGAACATAATTCATGAGTTAGTAGATCAACTAAGACAATATTAGGGTTTGTAACTATTTTTTAGATTGTTTTGTTTGAAATTTGAAATCAATTACATGTCAAATTAAAGTTTCAAATCTTATTAAATCATCAATTACGGGATCTCACAGGAAAACTGAATTATAATTTCAATAATTTTTCAAGTCTGACTTTTGAATTTATGAAGATATTTCGTTTCAAATTTAATGCAATAGTGCAGAAACTAGCTAGACATAGTTATACCTCATTTAGACTACCATGAATTAAGCATAGAATATTAATCAATTAAGGTTTCCTATCTTAACTTTAGACTATTAATGCTTATCAGTAATGACAAACAAATGGCAGGAATGGCTAAGATACTGCGAGAAACAGATAATTACAAAGAGAATATTGCGTTTCATTTACATAAGTTAACTCTATGTTTTCATGCCAAACTACTATTTTTTTATTTGAGTCAAACATATCTTGCCATTTTCAGTTAATTATATAAATTTGCCGACAGTAACCGACATGAATTTTGGGTATCCTTATTCTTATTTAGAATTATGGTAGTCAGGACTAGTACGTAAACGGTATATATATATATATATATATATATATATATATATATATATATATATATATATATATATATATATATATATATATATATATATATATATATATATATATATATATATATATATATATATAATCGTTTTTATGCGATTTGAATTCTTTCTTTCGGTATTAAAGGAACGTAAATTTCTTCATCATATTTTCCGTTCTGATTTTATTATTTTGTGGCCAATCGTACAATTAAAGAAGGACGTAGCAGAAATTCACTAACCTAATAATCATACAGTTTAGGAGAACATTAATTTGGGGAAAGAGTAAATCAATATCTCTCAACTGACTCACAAGGGTTCCAATGTCGACCTCCAGGTATCACCTAAGAGAGACTATTCACCAGCGTATTTTTGGTAATTCAGAGCCGTAAATATTTTAGTTATGATATGCTTTTTGGATGTTGAACGGTCATTTTTATGTTTCAATAAGAGTACATTTTCATCACTTTTCAATGAATGTACTGGTGGTGCTCAGGACAACAGTTTCATTATTGATCAGTCTGCAGTTGTGTGTTTAGAAACGCCCACACACCTGTTCTATGACGAAATAAAACCGCGCGTTGTGATATATTTACGGTCTCTACCGCAGCAGGGTATAACGTTATGTGTTAGTCTAAGAGAATTTAATGCGAAATGCTAAATTAGTTAGCAGTTCGGGCGGAGAGACTGATCTAGAGATAAGCCGACACCATGCTGGGCTTCCGACAAAGGAAATTCTGAGCGTAAATAACGACGCAACCATATCGTTTCTGCCCCATACAGTACACAATGCGGGCATGGGCTGATGTAATGACCTCTCTTTAGCTCCGTGCAGATGCAGAAGCTGTGATAACAGATCTGCTTAAAAGCTATCATCCGCCAACGCCTATTTCATCATTTGTAGTGTCGTTTGAATCTAAGTCTTCAAAAGAGCAGCAGCATAGAACCAAGCAGCATCAAGTATGTTGGAGGCTGACAATCCGCAATTAAGGGTGAAAGGGGCTGCGATATTCTGGTGCAGGTATCCAACCTTCCAGACTTAGCTCGCTGTCGACTACACGACGGAAAAATGGATAGAGCCAAGACAAGTAATCCCATTACAGATAAGATAGCGCACATTACCTGGCAGAAAGAGCATAAAAATTCGGCATATGCGTGACGAATCTAAGGTCGGTTGATACAAATAGAAGTGTTGGAAAACAAAAAAGTCGACGGAGCAGGCCAAACAAATTCTAAGTATGAATTTACGTAATAAAGGCTGTCTCCGCGGGTACAAAACGCGAAGTCAACAAATAGATTTTCTAGATTTTTTATTGCTGTGAACTATCTAGATAACAATTCATCACAGCCAAACCACATTGAGTTAGGTTCAGAGGCAGATAGGTGAATAGTACCACATTCTTGTTCTGTGTCGAAGTTTTGTGCACTTGACTCGCATTTATATCACGCGCCAGGCGAGCAGTTTACGACGTATAAGATGTGGAGCACTATGTTGAGAACAAACAGGTATGAATACCGATGACAGTTTGTGTTGTGATGGATAAGACGGTGGCGTTGTACGGTTTGGATTGTGTTAATGCATATGTGATCAACCATACAGCGAGTGAAATGGATTTGCTGACAGTGCATTGAACATTGCGCGATTTTCGGCACTACATAATCGTAGGACATGTATAAGTGAACAAATACCATAAAGCAATGCTGTATTAGCGGTCGACGGACAATCATAAGCTTCGCTTGCATCGATCAGACTAGCAGTTTTTTCACTATGACATGATAAACCACTACAAATGTGGCGATGCGAATATGGTGGCAGATGCAGTAAGTCGAATATACGCACTGTGTATATCTCCCTTGTTGGGCATTACTGAGTCCCGGCTAAATGATCAAATGGGTCAGCGTCTGTTGGAAATGTTACAATGCGATGAGTCTCTGCCAAGGCAGTTTGAAAACCCTTCCTCGAATGAAGAGCATATTAGTGTGTAAAGATTGTTAAACTGTGCAGTGACACGAACCAGAAAGTTCTAACCTGTCTACTATAAAAGGATAAGATACAGTGACGTTAAAGACGGCATCAAAGTTAGGCTTACTAAGCGAGACATTTATTTTAAGAGTTGTGATTCAGTACCAATTGCCGGAAGTTATTCGCGATCCGAGACACATATTAGGGACACATTTCAATGTTGGAATGCGAATTATACGTTTAACTGAGCGACATTCATTGGATTATATTTGTAACAGGTGCAGGAATTTAAATACTAAACTTTATTTTACTAGCCAAGAATAAGTAGTATTTATTTTAGGAAACCAGTTCCAATGGCAATCAGAAAGATACCTAAGTAACGACTTATTAAAAGAATGTATAAAATTTTAAAAGACTGCAAATATTTGAGTAGAAAAGAGATATTTCTTGCAAATTTAAAATGCTTTAAACTAAACAGTATTGAGTGGCGTTCCTTAAAATGTCGAGATTTGCTCATGTAAATTATTTGAATTAAATAAATCATAAGTACAAAACTACCCAAATTAAAAAAGAGTACTCGGGTTTGTAGAAAAGTAACCTTTTATTAAAAATGTTCTAATTAGTAAGTAAAACAGCGCTTATTTTCAAAAAACATAGTTTAAACAAGATGGGATTGCCTTTCAAATCCTTGTAATAAGGTTTCTATAAAAGCAATATTACAATATACAATTTTCTAAGCTGATTGTAAATAGCTTTATGTAATCAAAGAAAGAATTTTCATGTATGATCACATATTCCATTGCATCCTGAAAGCGGTGTGTAGTAATATCTTCATCTTAAGGAAAAAGTAATTTTTAGGATTCACTGAATAGAAAATCAAAACTCTTACATAATATAGAACCAGACGAATATTTTAAAAAAATGAAAAGAAGTTATAATCTCATGAACACACACGTTTTATTCTGAACGCCAATCATCAATATCAGCCGGTACAACGCTTTATCAAACTAAATATTTGGTCACAAATGTAGGACAAATGGACGATACAACCTACTATACGTTTGCGAATTCGAGCAATAGTTGTCAAGAATCGGTTGACTTCTCACTTCTGGTGAAATTTAGCCAATCTCGATAGCCATTGAGTTGCTACCTAGTTCAGGGTCGGTATTTTAAAAATTATTATGTTGGTACTCTAAATAGGCTTACAGACTCGAAAGCCATTTAGTTGGTGCCTTTTACAGTCGCGGTTTTTTGTATATAGTGAATTTGTTTTAAAGTCAGTTATAGTCTTAATACGTTTTCGTATAAAAGTTTGGGTCGTGCATTCGTCCCACGAATCCTGAACAAATAACGCGAGCTTGAAGTAAGCAACAATACCATTGTATTTAATCTTACGCAATTATTTTGTTCGACGACTTGTTTACAGTAGTGTGATTGATGTTTACTTGTGGTTTGCAAACTTGTTCTAAAAAATTGTAACCACCACTCGCGCAATCAATGAGTATTTACATATACCGCGAATTTGGCTCCTACTTCTGAGTCGCCAGTAAGCATCATACGCATGTGTACATTAGATTGTACCTTTTGTTGAGTCAGAATTTTGAATGTCCTTCTGGTCATTATCGAACTAGTTCCTTACGAGACATGCAATGCATTATACACAATATGCCTTAGCCCTTTTTACTGTCGTTAAACGTCCAACGATTAGTGTGTGCTAAATTATTGCATATTGCATGAAACTTTGGTTATAATATCACATGAAAGCCAAATAATCGAGAGAATTTCATTACCAGTGAATGACACTTTTCATTTAAATAAATTTCATTAATGAAATTCAGAGTATTTCTATATTACGTGGAAGTTTCCATGAATGCTTTTGGGGATACGGTATGTCAAATTAGACATTTGAGACAATTGTATTTGCTAAAGAGAGCATTTTTTAATGACGAAATAACTTTGAATTGGGTTATTGGATATCAGTGCCTAACTTGCTTTATTATAATAGCAATCAATGAGTGGGAAATTTAATTCTAGTTTGTTAACACAATGTTGTCTTAACTTGTCAAAATATACTAATTTCATTGTAAAATTCTACTATTTAAATCATTTCAAATAATCCAAAATAAATCAAGGGTGCCATTTTGATATAAAAATCAATCCAACTATGCATAAAACAATTTATCCAGTAGACCGGTTTTGTCAGTATTGCGAACTCTTCAAGGCTGTCAGATATTTGGTGCGGGACGGCCTAGAAACTTCGCATGTCTTCTTCAGAGTCTGCGGCACTATCCACTAAACTACCCTGCTGCACGCTAAGCACAAATTTTGTTTACATACTAAAAATAACTTTTGGTATCCTTTTCTTAGGCAGAGCTAATATGCCATTTCTTTCGACCCAAAATTCAAACTAGCCACCCTCAATCTTTCATTATTTAACAGACCATACGCTATCTAAATTGACGTTGCTGTAATATACTATGTCTGGTTTATACTGACAAATGTACGCATAAAAATATTTGTGTTTACATGAAGCTCGCAAGCTTGATTAAATCAATTGCTATCGCCACCTACTCATTCGTGGTAGTAAGCACGAAACTAATGAGCACAGAAGATTAAACATTCCAATCAATTTGACTACGTTTTATCACTTTTGTCATATTTAACTAATTTGTTACTAGGTGCGCAACACCTAATACATATTTGCATATATTTTACCTCTCCGAAACAAACAGTATCTAACTTAGATATCTAATAAATTTATGTCATGATTAAAGCGAAAAGTGGTAGCTGATTTCGATCAAGACCACATTTTATGTATTTACCGGGGTAACAGGGGTTCAGAAGAAGTAGTTATAGTCAATTTTGGTGAACTTCGGCAAACATTGAAATAGGGTGAGTTGGTACATTGTACCAACTACATAACTATATTGTTGGCACCGAAGAATATTTCGAGAACTATGGTGATGGTATCAGGTACTGACACAAGAGTCGTTATATATATATATATATATATATATATATATATATATATATATATATATATATATATATATATATATATATATATATATATGGAGTTGGCTTTGAAGTCGCCTTGTCGAAGACTTTTATTTGAAGTTAACTCTACAACTACTGGTTCAGACATGCGTACAGCGGATTGTATTGTCTAATTTTCTGACAATCCTCGCCTAAATATTTAGTAGGTATATGACTTAATACCGTCTCCTACATATGAGTCGTCAGTATACACGAAAAGAATGTCCAAAATGGATTATACTTTCCGCTTATGTTGACTTTTTTTGTCGTTCTCATTATGTTTGCATAAATTTGTCACTTGATGTGCAACACCTAATACATAATTGGACATATAATAATTTTCTGCAACAACCAGTTTATGTTCTGAATAAAATAAACGAGCGAGAAAATATATTTTAACTCGAAAATTCCAGAATGCCAATTCCGCTGAGATACAACCGGTTAAGCTCAAATTTAACCGCCGAATATTTTCTAACTAAAACGTTCGCTAGTTTCGGGACATCTAAGCAATCAACAGAGCTCTCATTATAATGGGCATAAACCTTCAATTATTTGCTTTGCCCCACGTGACCGATAAATTTGTACAAGATATATTCCCATTTGCGCTCTAACAAACATCTCATTGAAAACAAGCTTTTAAAAGTGATAATAAATTTACAATTTCATGTTCATTCTCCTCACAAATAAAAGGTATTAATTTAAAAAATTAAATTATTAAGCAATAGCCTAACTGCGAAGTTGACTTTGTTCATATTCCCCTTTTTCCTTTAGAATTTCTTCAGCCGCGGATGCATCCAGGAAGCAGTTGGGTCATAATTGCTCAATTCATTCCATGTGCCATTAATGTCCCATGTTGAATCCATTTTTATTACAATACCAGTTGTGGTTAATCCTTTCAATATATATATATATATATATATATATATATATATATATATATATATATATATATATATATATATATATATATATATATATATATATATATATACATGAATCATGGCCTTCGAATATGAAGAAGTATATTTGCTAATTGGAAGAGAAAAAATTGAATAACGAAGTGGATAATAGCCGTTTTATTTCAAGCGTATTCAACAACATTATAAACTTTAATTTATAAACATTCTGAGCTTTCATTTGTTTAAGTGAGTAAAATCCAATGTGGTTTTCAATCTGACTGTTCTTTCTTCTTGGTATTCTGTTTTATGTTTACTTGTGAGTTCATATACCTATGTATATGTGCGCCTGTCTCTGTACATGTCTGTATGCGTGGTTGTGTGTTTGTAGGTGACATGCTCATTGAATTACAAAATGATGATTAAGGTCTGTTTATTTTTGTATTAACAGATCAAGTTTCGTCTAGTTGTTCGCTTAGTTGGCTATTATGTATAAAATTGATTTACCTCGTACATATTCATTCTTACCGCCCTAATTTTGAGTTTCATTTTTTTCTATTTGGGATTCACATAGGTTGTGCAAATTTAACATTGATCAACCCAACCTGATATGCAATTTCAGTCACTGTTAATAAAGCATATGTGATACCAATGCGATCGAATTTTTTGTCGTGGGTTGTCTATTCGGTGTTCTCGCTTGCCTGGCTGCTAGTAAACTGTTGTTGGGTTGTGTGATTCGTGGCAATTTCAGTCACGTTAACAAAAAATTGTTTTCTCAATGCGATCGAATTTTTGTCGGGGATTTTTTATTGGATGTTCTGGCTTACCTGGCTGCTAGGAAACTATTTATGGTTTGCGTGATTCGTGGCCATTTCAGTCACCGTTAACAAAGCATGTGTGTTGTTAAAGCGATCGAATTTTTATCGGGGATTTTATATTGAGTGTTTTGGCTTGCCTGGCTGCTAGCAAACTGTTGTTGGTTTGTGTGATTCGTGGCTACTTAAGTAACTGTCAACAATGTATGTTTATTGCCAACGCGATCGAAATGTTATCGGTGATTTTCTATTGGGTGTTCTGGCTTAACTGACTGCTAGTAAAATGTTGTTGGTTTGTGTGATTCGTTGCCTTTTCAGTCACCGTTAACAATGTGTCCATTTGAGTAAAATATCATAATGCTGATACTTTTGAATTTTTAGTCCAGATTCTTTTTTTTGACATATAGGGCTTTGTATGTATAATACTTTTTATGACTTTGATTCTGTAGAACTGACATGTTCTACAATTTGGCTAGATGCCCCAGTGTTAAATATATGAACTGAGTTATTTATGACGGTGCCAGGCCTTTTGCAATCAATTACTGCGATAAATGCTGTTGGATTTTGGTCAGCAATTGCCTTTTCCTTCGTACAATATGTATGTTACTTTAGGTATAGAAAATATGTAGAATATGGATCATTTGGAATGAGTTGTCAATTGATCCATTGCATCCAACCTAACGCGCATTTGTGTGTTGAATATGATTTTAATGATATCATAATAGAAATTCTCCTTAATAATTCAATTTAACCGTTATAAATTATTTAGGTCGGTTGGTCGCCTGCAAATGGTAAATTTAAGAAGACGTTTTAGACAATATCCTCTGATTAACGAAGCGGACGTGGCCTGATGCTGAAATCTATGAACCGTTCCTGTTATTCTTTTTTATCAAATGTTTTCCCAGGTAGTCTGACTCTTACTCGATCGGAGCAGATCTTCCTCATTCGCTTTGATAAGTTGTTAGCTAGGTTTCTCCCGTGAGTTGGATGTCAAGAAAGTAAAAATATTGCATTCCTCTGACTCGAGAGTGAATTTGATATCTGGATTGGCCTCATTGATTTGGTCCGTTGCGTATGGGTTTAACGGTTATAAATGATCTGCATAGCTTTTGTAAAGTACAAACTGGTCAATAATGATTTCAGGCTCGTGTGTTCATGATGGCGCATCTATATACACACATCATTATATATATATATATATATATATATATATATATATATATATATATATATATGCGTATAAAAATTCCGATTCTGACAAATGAACTATTATCATTATATTTGCATGTACTTAAGTGATAACAATATAGTCCACATAAAGCAAATAACGATGCTACAAGCAATTCTGCTAATAGCTAATATGATTTTGTATGCCTCTGTTTATTAAACTCCATTGGCAATAAGAAAGAAGGTAATTGACAACAAAACACCGGAAGTTGAATGAAAAACGTTTGCCAAAATGCACAACTAGCCCAAATTTTGTTTATTTTGCTTCAATGTTCCGGTCGATATTTTTCATGTCTCGCAAAAATGTCATACGATTTGCTATGGCTTGCAGCAAGGAACTATTTCTTCTTCTTCAATGTATATCTTGTCGGTTTAAACTAAACATTGCATTGGGAAGAAAATGCATTAAATCCACTAGACCCGCTTAATCATTCTGTACACAAATCAGTATTACCCTGTTTTGTTGCACTTGAATTTTAACACTGTAGAAATTTTATCTATGTGATGCAACGCGTTTACTAAGCTGACGAAGTCACGTATTGCATAACGTTTAAAGTTTTGCATCAAATTTTATTTTATAGCCAGCCTTTCATCTGTATCAAACAGAAAATCGGAAGTATTGCTTTGTTTTGGTGAATTAGATTGAGTTTTGTTTCACTGAACCAGATTTTCTTCTGTTCAAATTTGAGTAGCGCCAGTTCTGCTCAATAATATTGACTGCTTAATAAAGTACATTGGTCTTTTAGTTCAGAAATTGTTCACTTTATTCATGCAACTATCCAGAATTTGTAGCCGACGGGACTCAAAAGGAGCGCACACATTCTTCCGCGTCTGCACCAAACACGTCGCATACTACAGACATCTTGATGTTATATAAAAACGTATGCTTCTGGTTAACATTACCTTTAGTTTGAAATAATTTGGAGTCTCTAATAACTAAAGACCAAATCGGTCGCTTTACTATGTTATTATAATACATACATCATGCTATTTGACGAAGCTACATTGATTTAAGTTTAATGGTAGCGCTTTATTATGTATTTTTTCTCAATTCAAACTGGACATTTCGTTTTGTATCCTTAGGGGAAACTCAAATACTGTTCAGTATTTTCTGTGTACGGTACTTGAATTGGGGCGTATTTTCGTCGCCGTCTCAGATTCTAAGTATTAAGTCACCCGTGCCATATATATAGGGATGTATGTGTTTAAATGATATTCATTGCCGTTTATTCCGAAAAATAGGAGTTGTTTTTTTTGTTATTGGAAGTACGCATTTTGTAATTATTTTCAGCAGTCGTACGACAAAAGCAAGGGAATTGCGCATGAAATATTGAGATTTTCCCAAAGTCTGTCTGTTTGAGGGTATGTGGATATCAAGTGAGATTTCATTATGATTTTTGTACTATCGACCAATGATATTTTCTCACTCAATATATATATATATATATATATATATATATATATATATATATATATAGAGAGAGAGAGAGAGAGAAAGAGAGAGAGAGAAAGAGAGTTAGATTAATAGAGGACAAGAGATATTAAGCTATGGAGAGAGTGTGTGAGAGGGAAATGTGCCTATGATCATGCAATTATTGTCGGTGTACAAAAGTAATCATGTGTATCGTACGATGTATAAATATTAAATCATCAATTTATTAGTTATGCTAAAAATTTAAAAAAAATAATGTTTGACAAAATAATTTACTTTTTAAAATTGCAACAAGAAACGCATAAGGGCAGGACAATTTCCAGCTATTATACAAATATAAATTACATTTTATTTGCGTCAAATTCTGTCGCGCGCTTAAATGTTTGATTGTATGTGATTGTAATTAAATGCAGGTTTGAAAGTTATAGGCAAATGCAAAAACATGCGACGCACGTCCACCTTGTTAAACATCGATAATTGCAATGCGATCAGCCAATAAATTAAGGCTTTTAAACAAATTTTCTAATTATCTTTATATGGGATAATGATCGGTCCATTAAATAATAATATTTAAATCAAGTTTGTGAATGTGAAAAAATAGCAATTTCAGTATATATATATATATATATATATATATATATATATATATATATATATATATATTTTCTTTGAATGCGAGCATCAATAAAATTTCTAATACATTTTCGATGTGGAAAATGAAAAAGAAATTTGACCAGATGAAAGAAACGTTTCTAAATCATATTCTTCTAAATTATCTACAAATGAATATATCGTAATCTATATATTGTCCATATGGAGTTTGTAAAATAAGTGAAAAATCCAGTCACTTTCGTGCATCACCGCGTTCTTGCATAATATATTTTTTTTAATTTTTGGACATGGAAAGGTCACTATGAATATATATATATATATATATATGCATTTTAATATAAACGAAGCATCACCAAAACGCCCGTGCAATTAATGATCTTTCAATCATATAAGTGTTGAATTTGACATAACTTAACAGGTTTTTTGGCTTCCGTTCTAGAATAATGAAATGGATTTGGCTTATTGGTAATTTAGTTCTAACGGGATGCCATATTGGCAGCATCTGAAAGAATAACGTACCAAATAATCATTGATAGTTTATAATTTAAATCTTTGCGTAGCTTACGGCAAGTTTGCTCCGCGATTAGAGTTCCAAAAACGGAGGAAACAGTCTACTGGATAAACTGCATCTTCTACATTATACAACGCTTAGTCTATACTGAAAAGAGAATATATTTGATGGGATTAGTGTTTATATCAAGAACGCAAACTTGAGGTTAATGGTTGTTGTCACTGTCATCGAAACCCATGACGGTTTGATGAGTAGAGGTACTCGAAAATGAGTACCGAAATATCCACAGATAAAACGTGAACACGGAATGCGATAACCTTGTGCATCGAAATGTGAATCAGGTAATCTAAAAATACATCCTTTTGTTTTTGACTGTTCAAAGACTTATTTTGCTGGTTAGGTCTAATTGAATTTAGGTCGAATGACAACTTTGTCTAGAATAATATTCCGTTTTTGAAGTTGAGATTTAATTTTCATTGCTTTTGTATCAAATACATATACACATAACAAGCAATGTTGTTTATGTATATCAATACTTCAATAGTTTTTCCTTCACTCGCAAAGACTCAGCCTTTTACTAAGAATCTAATACACATTAATCAATTTTTGTCCATTCTGAAATTAGGAAGTATGTTCCTCATTAGAGCACTAATAAGTAAACGTATATTTATTCATTATGAAATATTTATGCTTTTCTTCATTATTAGATAGAAATTTACTTTTAATTATTTGCATGTTCCAACATTTATTTTTTCCCCTTCATATGAGTGTGTTATTAAAGTTTTGTATAGCAACATATTTACAAACGGTTTTGATTTGATATAGGCGTTACGTAAATTAGCATAACACTAATCTAAGGCAAAATAATACTACCTATACAAAATCACTTATATAACCTTGGGCATTTTCAGATTTAAGCGCACAAATACTTGAAAAATAATGGAGACAATCAAAATGTCATCGAAAAAATTAAGATGTATGAATATCGGAACCAGACAGTAGGCTACGTGATTCATAATATTTGTACCGCAATTTGTTTTTCCCATAATTACGGAGAGTTATAAAATCGTCGCTGTAGATGTTAAACTGAATTAGCTTAGATTGAACATAGGATTAAGAATTCAAATTAAATTGTTCATTTTTGCTGCAACGAGCTAAAATATATGCGTTTAATTTAATATCTTGGTGCGGTTCTTTTACAAATTAGATCAAATATGATCATTACGATGATTCAACGCATTATTGGATACAGGTAAAATTTTATTAAGACACGCATTTCCCCCTGATTACGTACTCATCTTTCAGCACAGAAAATAAGTTCGATCTTACTACTGTATCTGCCAAGTGATTCAAGACACGATGAGGGTGTTGTCGCTTTATATGGACGCATACGAAAATAAAAACGAATGTCGCATGTGTAACTTCAGATCGCAGAAGTGGAACTTCAAGAGACCAGAGCAGGTAGAACGCAAAGTCTACACAACAGGCAAGCAATTTAAATACTAAAAATTGAAAAATTCCCGGGTTGTAAAAATGTGGCATAACTGATTGAAAACGCAGCTGGACTCGAGGTTTTTTCTGATGCTCATTACAATGAAATGTAATCAACTTTCACTGCATAGGTGGCGATACCCCCTGTTTATTTAAATTAGCACCGCTTGATTAAAATAAACACAAGTGCAATTTTTTTTAAAATTCGTTCAAACAAGTTAAACAACCGTTTGGTACACGTACATCAATATGACAGGCTGTAAATAAATTTAACAAAGCTTGCGCTTAATCTAGGGTGCTCGGTCTTCAAAGCGAACATAACTTATAAACATATAAATTGTTTTACGTCATTAATATCGTTTTTACCAATTCCAATGTATACACGTTCTAAGCGAATGACAGGAAGAATACTTTATTTCTTTTTATTGTTTAGCTGGATTTCAAGTTACTTGGTTGTTTGCGCATTAATTTTAATACCTAGCACAAATTGGTATCAAGTTCAAATTAGGTAGCTAAGATTTAATTCTTAAAATCATTCAAATTATAGGCATTACATTGCCAAAATGCCAGTTTTGGCTGGGAACCTTCGGATGTAGACTAGATTACTTTCAATATTACTTACGATAATAATTTCATTATTTGATTAACTATAGAGCCTTTAAATTACTTCAAATAAAATTTATAGTCTGCGTCAGATTTATGTTACGTTCCTGGCTATATGCTCATTTATTTGCAGTTGATTTTATTGTGCAAGCCATTTTTTTAAATTACGTGCAAACAATGATTTTAATAATTCAGCAATGTTTAACTATGCGATAGAGCAACAGGCTGGCAAAACGATACGTTGAAATTTATTTTTAGCATATAAGCCTCCACTACGTGTGACTTATGGTACATGTACTTTGCTGTGAGCATGGTTAGATACAATAGGATTGGTGTGTTTTCTTTAAATCAAGTTTTCGAGCTCGAAGTAAACACCAATCCCATTGTATTTAACCAGTCGTCGAACAACATAAAAAAAACTACCGCCAGCCGGAACGCACTGACGCGTTTCGCCCTTCCTTGACAATCATCCAGTGTACGACGGCAAACTGACTATCGAGGATCAAACCGCATTGAATATATACGGAAATCAAACTTAGATATGCCGCTCTCACCTGTAGCAGTCTAGCATACATTGAAATTGACTGCAAAGGTCGGATTCACAATTCCTATGCAGTCAGGAACGGTAATTGTTAGCAGCCTTTGCTACATATACATATATAGGCGAAACAATTTAAACAATAATTGATTGCGCGGGTGGTGGTAACAATTCTTTAAATCAATTTTGCGTTCTTGAAGTAATTACAATGGGATTGGTATTTACTTCAAGCTCGCAAACTTGATTTAAAGAATTGTTATCACCACCCGCGCAATCACTTATTGTTTAAATAGGATTGGTGTTTATTTTACTTCAAAAAAGTTATTTAAATAATTGTTATCACTATAAATGTTTACTTCATTCTATGCTGTATATGCGCGTAGACGATTACTAAAAAATGTTCACATTCGTGGCTGCATGGAATCTGTTCAGGTGACATTCGCTGTCAAGCACAATGTATGCGAGTATATTTAAAGTGAGAGCCGCATATCTTATTCTTCTTTCCATATATATGCATTGCAGACAGAACCTTGCGTAAAATTAGTAGATATTCTCGTTTGAACCTATCAGTTAATTTCTAATATATATGCGTGTATTAATGTATTATTTTTAAGTTGTTCCTTCTCTAAAATTATTTTAGTTAATTCTTCCCACGCCCATATGACACGCGTAAATATACTTCGATTGATTTTATTGTTAGGTTTTGTTATTTGAAATACATTATAGTTTTAAAAATGGGTTTTTATTATTAACGTGGACATATATAAATTTCGAGCTAAATATGGTTTTATCTATGAACATGACTGCTGTTTTCATAACCCAACTATTATAAACCAATGCTTATAAATGTCCCCCATTTTTAACTGCTGAGGTTTTATCATTAAAATGCAGGTAATTTACCCACCTTCTGATGCAATTTGATATGAATAGCACTGTGGTGGTCAACGCCTACTGAACTACCACAAAATTACGGTCAAGCTTGGATAATCGTCTGCTTAACTTTGGTTCAGGAATAAAAGCGACATTGGCTAATGGGGTGGAGGCCGAGGTATGTGGATAATTAATTTGTAATGAAACCCAGAAGTACGCTGGACACTTTGCGAGCAAGTTGAATTTGGCTTAGCGCGTCGCCCAAAGACGTACAGTTGAGTAATTTCCTTCCTGTTAATCGGTTTAAAGGGATTTAACAACCCATTTTGCTCTCAGTTAATTTTACGATGTTTAAAAGAAACTTTCTTAATTACAATTATTAACCCGACTTTCTTCTTCATTTTTACTGAAGCAATCGATCTAGCCCACTGTAGTAAAACCTAAAAATATAGAGCAGTTGATCTATTTGTTGCGGTTCAAAAGGCGTTGATCATTGCACGCTAAATACGGTTTTTGGTGTTGTTAAATGGTTATTGTTTACTGAGCATTGCTAGGAAGATTCAAAAGCTAATCGCCTGCACTCCTCCGAAAAAAATTGGCAGTTTGTATTGTTAACACTTTATATAATTCACGGTTGAGGTCTCTATGAAAACATCATTCGTATTATGTATAAATTAGGCGTTATAGATTAAGCATTGTGAAATGTAGAAAAGATATCTCATCCAGTAAACAATTTTCATTCTAATAAGGAACTCTTCAAATACTGTCCAGAATTTGCCGCGGACAGTACTCGAACCCCAGCACGACTAGTTAGAAATCTGTGACTATAACCACAGAGCAATTTCGCCGCAATCTACACATAATTTTAGGTTGTATTCTAACTTATAATTTTTAATAACGTTTCTTTCTGATAGAGCGTACGTGAAATCACTTTGGACCGAACGTTCCAATTTGCCATCCGAATCTTTCTTTATAGAACAGACACTACAATAATTGGAAGTAGTATTTAATTGAAAATTTACATAATTAAACGTTCATTAATTGCACAATTTTTAGTTAAATATGAAAAATATTTTTTAGCCTTTTATAGACGGAGTCTATATAACAACTCTTTAGACCTAAATTTACACTTAGTCAAAACCATATCGTTATCATGAAATGGAAACTACGCTACGTGTGGATGTGGTATCGAATTTTACATTAATATAATTAAATTTTCATTGATTGCACGAGTGGTGATAATTATTTAAATCAATTTGTATGAATACTATTCCCATTATATTGATTCATTTTCTTACGCTTTATTTTCTGTTAGACCTGCAAGTAGGACGGACAGTCATAAATTACAGCATGATACATTTCCACGTACAATGCACTGCAAAATAAAATTTATTTATGGTTACGCAGCATATCGATATATTTCATGTCAGTGTTAAATGCTATGGCTGTCAATTAATACTTTTATGGGCCGTCCGTTAATTAATAAATCTAATTTTATTGGTGATATGCAGAAATTTAATTTAATTGATGAGACTAATTGAACATGTACCTGCGTTTTACATGTAAAAATTGATACAGCAAAAATGCGGCTCAAATGATTTTTGACAATATTTTGCTAATTTTTGCGCTAATGATAGATTTTTTGCTGGAACACTTGATGTTTCATAATGCGATATATAATCTGAGGAGATTTAACTGTCATTTAGTCTAAGTTTCACGTCTAACAATATATTAGGTCTATACATATTAAAATATGTCACCATAAAACTTTAATCCACCAACAATTCCCAATTTACAATGACAACTGTTCTTAAATTCACAGCATGGAGGCGACAATTCTGAAGTTGAAGCCGAAATCGATGCAAAAAATGCTTCAAATTTGAAGTCGATATATATATTTAAATATTGCTTACTGTGTATGTTTTGGGTAGCGCAGTCGATTTGGACTAGATTTCAAATAAAATGGTTCGTGCCTCGGTCAAGGCAATTGCCCCAAAACATATACATTTCTTCTTTCAGAGTTGAACTTGTTTCTGCTTACATTGATGGGATATAGATAGCTTAAACAATAATGGATTGCGCCGATGGTGGTAAAGAGTTCTTGAAATCAAGTTTGCGAGCTTGAAGTAAACACCAATCCCATTGTATTTAACCATTGTATTTAATCAATTATTGTTTAATTCTATTGCCTATATTTACTTGTGCCGAAAGCTGCAAGCAGTTAATTTTCGTGGCTGCATAGAAATTGTGCAGCCGAAGTTTTCAGTCAAGTACAGTCTATGCGAGACTACTAGATGTGAGAGCCGCAAATCGAATTTTGCTTTCCATATATATGCAACGCGGTTTGATCCTTGCTAGTCAAATAGCCGTCGTTAGTTAGTCATCAGACCAGGACAGGAAATAACATAACTTGAATAAAAGCTCAATACCGGTTAAAGTATGCGGCTTTTACCCTTTGTAGTCCTGTATAGATATTGTGCAGTGTAAATTTCAGGTCCGGTATAAGGCGTGTCAGCCAACTCTGGAAGAGAGCTGCATATAAGTTTTTCCACCTTATATACGGATTGTGGATTCATCATCACTATTAATTTTGCATCGCACTCTGATGATGATCTTGATAGATTGTTACAGGTACAGCAGGTTTAAAAAAGTGGGATTGGTATTTATGTCTATCTCGCGAACTTGATTTCAATACGTTTATCACAAACCGCGCAACTTAATATGCTAAATTTGTATACGTTGTGTAGATGTGACAAAAGCTTAAGAAATTTCATGTTCGTGACTGTAAAGAAATGGCGCGGATCTTATTTCCAGTCAAATGCAATATATGAGAGACTATTAGAAGTGAGTGCTCATATCTGATTATCCATAATTTAAATATGCATTTATGTACGATCTTCGCTAGTCAGTTTGCAATCATGCCCTGAGGATGACTATAGAAGTTCTAAACGCAACTGTAAATATGACCGGCGGAAATATCTTTGGTTTTTGACAGATCAGATGCAATGGGGTTAAGGTTTAGGTCCAGCTCTCAAATATACCTTAAATATAATTTAATACAGTATTTTCAATATATTGCGGATACCTTTGTCGGCATGTTTCAAATATTCGCCATTCTTCACATTCTAGGGAACAAATTGCGCATTATATTTTTCCTAAGTCATGGAATAATTTGCAGACAGAGGAATGAATCTGTCAATGGTATCCAAATCATTTCGCGGAAAACAACAACCTGGGAAATATTCTCTGTTAGACTGAACACACAGATCATTTTTAAACACTAAGTTTCGATTTTTTTAAAATTTGTAGTTAACAGCGAAATTTTAAAATATGTCTATACCGTTGTCAAGTCAGTCACATAAGTAATACCCATATAGAAACTGGAGGCCCAGTACAAGTTTCGTTTACCTTATTCAAGTTGTTTAAATAAACAGAAAGGTGAAGTTTTGCTTAATCAGATGCAGTATGGCAAAATCATTTTTTAGTTATGCCCAAGTTCAAGATTTGATATTCTTGCTCACCAATTGACCAAGTTATGTCGGAATTCATTATTTATTTCCGATCAGTGTCAGTAGATGTCAAGAGTGGCCAACTGATCTGCAGATAATAAAAAATCCAAAAATTTAATCTAAATCATAGTCATTAATATTTAAAAAAAATATATTGAACGGCATTGTTTCGTCAATACCAGCCATTTTTTATTGGGTGTCTCTAATATTTATTCTACGTATTCATAACTTCGAATATAGTTGAAGTGTAAAGGTAACGAAATGCCTGAGAAGCAAGGATCAAAATTTGATATACTTCAATTTGACGCGGAATAACTTTACTTTCGGTTTCGGAAACCTTTTTCACCGTGAAGCACATCCCACAAAATATTTTACAATAAATATGTCAATAGGTAAACTTATATTAAACCGTTTCATTTATACTTATTGCTAGATCTCTTAAGCATAACTGCCTTTCCGCTAGGTAAGTGTATGTCATATATGTGTTTTTATGTGCCTCATCAAAATGAAATTGCTGTGATTTAATAATACATACTAACGACTCACTATGTAAGCATACGTCATGCATGTGCTCTAGTTTGTTTTGGTTTGAGAAGCATTCAGTTACTGCACGTGTACTAACATCCTAGTGAAATTTGGTTGGTTTATCAACATATGACGACACACTGGATAAACATACGCGACGCCTATGTGTAAATGTGTGTGAGTGTTTTTTTAAGACTGAGAAATAATCAGTTACATATAATTTAGGCACGTGTATCACTCATACATGTGAAGCCATAATGATAAATGGCAATTCCTGTTTGTACACGTCAGACTTATCCTTTACATTCATTGTTCTTAATGAAGTACTTACGAGTGACATACGGGCAAGAATGGGGTAAGTTACTGTGGATACACGGGCGCAAATGTTTCACAGTAAATAATTAAGAGTTCGTTAAATTAAATATGATAGGTATAAAGTATTTCAATAAGGTATAACGTTAAAATAAAAGAGGGTTCCTAAGAATAATTTAAAAAAAATCCATACTGACGAATGACACTAGTAATAATAAAAGAACATCTGCCTTTCTTCCACAGAAACATAACGGTTTGTTAAAAGGGCTACACTAACAACAGAACGTAAGATAATAGATAAAATAAGAAAAGAAGTTATCAAGGATGAAATTATAAGACAATCAGATAATAAATTAGGAGATGTTGAATTACTCACCCTCCACCTCTATAGATTAATATCAGTCCAGTGTTCTTATTCTTTTACTTGAGCGTGTTTCTGATTCAGATTCGTGCAATCTTCGTTTCCTATTATTATATAATGCTGAATTCCAAATAGGATCTAGTGATTTTTCTACGGCTGTTTCATTCATGATGTCATTTCTCGATTTAATTTCTATAGATTCTCTAATCAATCTAGTCGATCTGCTACGACCACAAATTGATATACGTCTACACCCATCCCAGTTAATTGTGTGTCCTGTCTCTACTGTATGGCGTGTAAAATCCGATCTATTAACATGGCCATACTTGCATGCTGTTCTATGTTCCCCTCTTCTTACCCTAATTGGGCGCATGGTTTCACCTACATACATCAGGTTACAGTCGTTACATGGAATTTCATATACTCCTGATGTGTCTTATGGTTCTATTTTCTCCTTTTGGTTGGGTAGTTTAATACCTAGGGTAACGGTCTGTTATAAAATATTACGTATATTGTATTTAGAGGCTACCATTTTGATTTTCCTACTTAGTTTAGAGTCAGGTATTACCATTACCCTCCGATCATCTTTTGTTTTATTTGATTTCACGTACTTCCAGTCATGATTAAATTTAATTATAACGCTCATTATTGTGGCTTTAATTAACTTTAGAAGATACCAATTAGCACTGAATATTTCTCGCAGTCTACCTAACTCAATCTCTCTATGTTTTTATCTGTTAATCTTAAACTTCTTATTATCATCGATTTTATGATACCGATTTTCATTGTATATGGGTGATTTGAATTGAAATTAAAAAGGATAACTGAGTAAGTATCCTTCCTATAAACATCCCGTTCTAGTTTTGTACCATTTCCAATTAACTTGACATAAAAAATTGTAATTCGCCACATGATTTATTTTCAATTGTAAATTTCAGCTCGCTCACCTGATTTGGTATATTTAAGAAATTTATCAGTTGATCCTCCCCGTGCTTCCAAATAATTAATATATCATCCAACTATCTTAAATAAAATTTAGGATTTAGTGGTGTTATATCTAAGAGGGTTTTCTCCATGTAATGCATGAAGATATTAGCTATTGGAACTGACAGTGGTTGTCCCATTGGAACACCTCTAATCTGGTAAAATGATTCATTCATAAATTTAAAATAAGTGGAGGACATACAGAAGTCCATCGTCTTCATGACATGTCTCATTGTCGTTTTACTTCGTTCTAATATTTCTGGATGATCAACCAGGTGACGCTGAAAATAGTCCAGTGCTTTGGGTACTGGTACATTGGTGTACATTGTTACCACATCTAAACTCGTCAATGAGATTGAGTGTTATCTTTTCCATTTAGCGTTTTATACAAAAAAATGAATGGTTTTACTTATCATGTACGATCAGTTGCCGATTAGGCAAATTTGGCATGATAATACAATAAATCTTGTTATTGTCAATTTCGCATCTTAAAATATGACTTACGAACACATTGAGTATTTCCAAAACTTGCTTATTTTTGTTTTTTAGATATGCAAATCAAGTGTCCAGTCTTTACGTAAGGCTGTATTATGGGATATTTAATAAAAAGCATTTACCCAAAACCACTTTTTAAGATTCCTATTGCTTTACTCTAAAATCGATACATTTTGTTCTACTGGGAATTGAACAAAAATAACGTATGTGACTTTTACCAGTTAAAAACAACAATTTACAGAATAATTTTCTATGAATTATATAAATGCAAACGAATGCCAAATAAATTGGCAGCAAAGTGGTGGTTCATTTAATCTTTCTTAGTCATCAATATATAAATTAAGACTAATTGTATATATATATATTTATTTATTTATTTAAATATAGGATTTATTACTTCACGACGCCGTACTTTATTTTACGGTTGAAAGGTTGATAATTCCTCCTGAATTTGAACACACATTAAAAAAATCTAATAAAGGGCAAAATAAAGATTGAAATGGAGCTAATTTAATACTGCCTGCATTAATATATATATATATATATATATATATATATATATATATATATATATATATATATATTCAGATAAATATATATTCACGTACATATTTCCATATTATTCAGTTTTATTCATAGTTGATTTTAAATTGAAAATAACATTATATTTATTTAAGTATGTATTAGGTTTTGCGAACCTAGTAACAAATTAGTTCAATTGTGACCAGAAGGATAAACCAAAGGCAGCATGAACGGAAAGTATAATCTCATTCACATTCGTTTCGTGCTTACTGGCGACTCATCAGTAGGAGCCGGTATTACGCCCTTTAACCACTATATATTTGGTAGAAGAATGTGGAATAATAGGACGGTACAATCTCCTAGACGAATGTGTAAACCTGTAATAGTGAAGCTAACATAATCTAAAGTCAACGACAATACGACTTCAATGCTAACTCACACCATATAATATATATACCGAGTCTGTAAAGGATACTAACACTATGGCTATTGTGTTAGTAACTGATACCTTTTTAAATCGATGAGTACCGGATACTAACACTATGGTTTCCGAGTCGGTACATGATACCAACCTGATGGATATAAATTTATGCTAAAGTTCACCCAAATTGAGAATTACAACAATTTCCGAATACCTGTTACTCCAGTTAAACCATACACTCTGGCCTTCATCGATATCAGTTATCACATTTCGCGGTAAGCATGACATCATTCGATTCAATATATTACAGTTAAATACTGTTTGTTGCGAAGAACTAATATATATGCAAGTATGTATAGTGGTTAAAGGGCGTAATACCGGCTCCTACTGATGAGTCGCCAGTAAGCACGAAACGAATGTGAATGAGATTATACTTTCCGTTCATGCTGCCTTTGGTTTATCCTTCTGGTCACAACTGAACTAATTTGTTACTAGGTTCGCAAAACCTAATACATACTTGCATATATATTAGTTCTTCGCAACAAACAGTATTTAACTGTAATATATTGAATTGAATGATGTCATGCTTACCGCGAAATGTGATAACTGATATCGATGAAGGCCAGAGTGTATGGTTTAACTGAATTAACAGGTGTTCGGAAATTGTTGTAATTCTCAATTTGGGTGAACTTTAGCATAAATTTATATCCATCAGGTTGGTATCATGTACCGACTCGGAAACCATAGTGTTAGTATCCGGTACTCATCGATTTAAAAAAGGTATCAGTTACTAACACAATAGCCATAGTGTTGGTATCCTTTACAGACTCGGTATATATATTATATAGTGTGAGTTAGCATTGAAGTCGTATTGTCGTTGACTTTAGATTATGTTAGCTTCACTATTACAGGTTTACACATTCGTCTAGGAGATTGTACCGTCCTATTATTCCACATTCTTCTACCAAATATATAGTGGTTAAAGGGCGTAATACCGGCTCCTACTGATGAGTCGCCAGTAAGCACGAAACGAATGTGAATGAGATTATACTTTCCGTTCATGCTGCCTTTGGTTTATCCTTCTGGTCACAACTGAACTAATTTGTTACTAGGATCGCAAAACCTAATACATACTTGCATATATATTAGTTCTTCGCAACAAACAGTATTTAATTATATTTATTTGTTTTCAATTTGGTCAACGCGAAGATACATATTCATTCTATCATCTTATTGATGTTTTTATAGACAGTGAAGTGTATAGAAACGAAGTGCTGCTAACGCTTTATTCAACAATAACAATAAAACTAACATTTGTTGCGCGGGTGGTGATAACAACTATTATAACCAAGGTTGCGGTCTTGATATAAATACCTGACCCATTAATTACTTACATATGTCAGTGTAAACTAAGAATTGTATAGTGTAGAAAAGGCAATTCATCCAGTAGACCGGTTTCGTCCTTGCTGTGCGAACTCATCATGTACTGTCTAGAATCTGCCGAGCAGGTTCGAACCTGGGCACGTCTGCTTCGGAATCTGGTGCGCTAACCACTGAGCCATCCTGCCGCACTTCACACAATTTTCAGTTATATACTAACTAATGTAACTTGGTTAGTCAATTTTTCCTTTTATGTGGGCTCTATGGCATTCATTTAGACCCAAGTTCTAATTGTATGCCTTATCTGTCATTTTACTAATCAGACACACATAACATGGGAAGTGGTATTGAAATAAACATTTATATAATTAAACGAACATTAATTGCGCAGGTGGTGATAACAATTATTATATATCCAAGGTTACGGTCTTGATACTTACCTGACCCATTAGGTAGTTTATACTGACATATGTAAGTAATTAATGGTCAGGTTTTTTAAATCAAGACAAACTTGATTATAATAGTGTTATCACCACCCTATAACAATGCTCGTTTAATTATATAAATATTCATTTCAATACCGCTACAATGTAATGTGGTGTCTGTTCGGTAATAGATTGGGCATGGTTAATTGGAACTTTGGGTTTAAATGGATATATAACTCCACTAAAGGAAAATTGATTAACCAAGTTACATTAGTTAGTATATAACTGAAAATTGTGTGCAGTGGGTGTGCGGCAGGATAACTCGAATGTTAAACACCAGATTCCGAAACAAGACGTGCCAGAGTTCGAATCCTGTTCTGTAAATTCTGGTACATGATGAATTCCAATAAGGACAGAATTACGATACACTCGATAATTGCCTTTTTATACTATAGAATTCTTAGTTTATACTGACATATATAAGTAATTAATCAGATGTTATGTAAGACCACATATTATAATAATTATATCAGTTCTTCCTGAAAATTCGACTGAATCTCAAGTTGAGAACTGAGAGGATATAACAACATAAAATACCAATTACACTTAAAAGTACGTACATATATTGCCTGTAATACATTACGACAACATTTCCGAATAATTGTTCACATAGTACATGGAAGTCTGCGTGGTCTTACGTGTTTAATTAATTAACGATTTTAAACTGAAAGCACGATACCAATAAAGGTACATAAACTTATGTACATACTAGCTGTGAATGGCATATATATATATATATATATATATATATATATATATATATATATATATATATATGTATATATAAATACATGCTTAACATTTGCTTCACTGTGCCTCCAGCCATATGTTCTAACTTTTAACCAATTCATGAATATGATGATAATGATTTAGTCAAGCTTTGAGTACTGCGTATATCGTATCAAAAAATCAACAAACAAATAAATGTAAATTTGTATAGGTACATTTCACATAAGTTGAATGTTCGCTTCAGAAGGCATCTATGTTAATGAATATCGCTTAAAACTCCATTTCGCAATCTATTTATACTGCATGTTTCATATCTTGTCAACGCTTGTGGTAGGTTTGCTGATACCTGTATCTCTGCATTACCAAATGTGTTTTTGACGATGCATCACCTATTATACTTAGTCTTTCTATGTTCAAATGCAGCTATTTATATGTAGTCGGTATTTAACTGCTGCTAAGGGCTAGCTATGCTGTTAGGCAGGCTTCACAACCGGGCCTCAGTTGAGTACAGACTAAATGCTTGCATTAGGCCTGTCGTTGAGTTTCTACCACGTCTTTTACTAATTATTTTGACAAAAGCAAGTTAGTTATTACAGGGCGAGACACAAAATGAACAGACTTTTTTATGTCAGTTAACGTCAAAAATTTTATCTAGCGTGTTAACTTGTCGAACTTTGTGAATATGTACATCATACAACCGTGAACCACAGGCAGTATCTCCACTTTATAAATTTGTAAAATTTGACTATTCTACGACGGATTGATTGGCACCAGTGTGAATTTCTCGAGGTGGAACCGCCTACAAAATTAACAGGCTGTGTTGCTTAGGCAATTCATGCAATTGAATTCACCGATATTGGTTGGGCTTTTTATGCGGATTCAATCAGAATTTATTTTAATTGTGTCGCCCAGCCAAGACTTAACTATTATTAACACCGCGAACAAAGTATTCCTTTGTGCAGAAAATACTCTTACTAAGTTCTCCAATCCGTAAGAAGTCATTTTTCCCAGCATAAATGCTTTATGTTGAATCAATTATTTACAAGATTTTGATCTTATAAAGCGCGTCCATTCAGAAAGATGACAAAAAAATATTTATTATGTTATATTTACTTATGCGGCTCGAAGTCTGCTTCCATAATTGTGTTGACTGCTTAATCTTAAATCTTTCACTTTCGTGAGGAAATTCTGTTGTATTCAGTTCAGCCTTAGATAGTCAAATTGGACCGTAATTGGCTTTAAAGTTGGATATTGCTCCAAATTCGCCCCCTCTCTCAGGAGTTAACTGCGGCACCCTAATTATACGAACTAATGTGTCAGTTTCTGGTCCGTCAGTTATATTGACGGAAATAGCATTTTTCTCTACATCCAGAATTTCTCCACGAGGCAGACCATCAGTGACAGCCTGTTGGGATATAAGCTTGACCTTCACAACAATGACATTGTAGTACACTATTGGGCGAGTGCGTGTAGGTCATGTTGGGTTAGGCTTGAATTTGCGTAGCGCATCTAAATATCTGCTGTGGTGTGGCGCTCATAGGATCCGGGGCTTACGGTTTCGTCTGGTAGACAACTATGCCCTCCATAGAACCTTGTTGTTGAAGAGAATCCTGTAGTTGTTGATGCTGTAAATCGAATGGCCTACTCGACAAAATGAGATTTGTCTGTCCCGTGTCTCCTTGTCCCGTGGCACCAACATTACAAAAACACTTTCATGGTCCGGTGTGCTCGGCTAGCCGTCACGTTTGTCTGTGGGTAGTAAATTACTGCGCGGGAATGTCTTATGTTAAGGTTTTTGAACCAATAATTAAATTCTCTGGATTAGAACTGTGCACCCGTGTCGGTAAACAATAACTTTTGGTGCACCAATTCGCCTGAGCTAGCGCTATTTTAAGCGTAATATAATTTTCCGTGTCGTGTTTATCTGCAGTGAAACAAACTTGACCTAATGAGTAAAATTATTGACCATGGAAGAAACATAGGCTACCCCACCACGAGCCACTGACAGTGAACATTCCAGATCAATATACACAATCTGGTTCTGTGCAGTAGAATTGAAAGCAATCCAGGCGACATTTTCTCGTTTTTGTTGTTTCTTTGGTCATGCCGGGCCAACGCAATCGTGACTGCAATGTTCCTATGACGCGCCTAGCATCAGCATGTCCAAAACTTTGTCGCCTGATAGACATTGATTCTATTCGTATTGACTCCGGCACAAACTATATAACTGTTTGTCCATCTTTTTGCACCAATAGTCCGTTTTGAAGGATCAACGTTTTATATGGTGCTGACACCATTGTGCACTTTTTTAACTTAATGACTATTTCCTCGCATGTGGCATATCTTATCTGTTCATAGAAGACCTTTAAAAAGGGGTGAAACTGGCACAGCAGAACTTCTGCTGAACACTTCGTCAGTCGCATTCTCGACACCGACTTTATGTTGAATTGTTACATCGTATTATTCAAGTATTTCAGTGGCTCGGTGTACTATTTTAATCTTAATACCCAGTGTTCTCTAATGCACCGGACCTTTATGATTAATAAAGTCGTTTAAATGTCTACCGATGAGAAAATACCTTAGCTTTCTTAGTGCATATTGTGCTGCCAGGAATTCCTTTTCTGTGACGATATCATTTATTTCTGCCTTAGTGAGTTTGCGACTTATATAGTGCGCTGGACATCCGTCTGCTTGTAATAGTGCTTCAATGCCATTATCTGACGCGTTTGTAACAGTTGACATTCTACCTACCGAAATAGACAAAACAGTTGCATCCATTAATTTCTGTTTACATAGGATAACGCTTCTTTAGCCTCCTTCTTCCCACGGAGCTCCAACCGCTATCCTTGCGAGATATGGTCTGTAGATATTCAGGATACTATTAAACCGGCGTATTTTTTTCTAGTAGTAAGCCCTGGATTGTCTTTGATAGGCTATACATTCGAAGTTAATGTACCAAATGCCGAATTATATGAACTTTTTCTGGTTTAAGATTTTATCGCCGTTCTATGGTTTTGGACAACATCATCTGTAAGTATGTATTAGGTGTTGCGAACCTAGTAACAAATTAGTTCACTTGTGACCAGAAGGATAAACCAAAGACAGCATGAACGGAAAGTATAATCTCATGCACATTCGTTTCGTGCTTACTGGCGACTCATCAGTAGGAGCCGGTATTACGCCCTTTAACCACTATATATTTTGGTGAGGAATGTGGGATAATAGGACGGTACAATCTCCTAGACGAATGTGTAAACCTGCAGTAGTGAAGCTAACATCATATAAAGTCTCGACAATGCGACTTCAACGCTAACTCATATATATATAATATATATACCGAGTCTGTAAAGGATACCAACACTATGGCTATTGTGTTAGTAACCGATACCAACATTATTGTACCGAAAAGGTACATGGTACTAACACTATGGTTGCCGAGTCGGTACATGGTACCAACATGATGGATTTCAATGTATGCTATAGTTCACCAAAATTGAGAATTACAACTATTTCTGAACACCTGTTACTCCAGTAAATCCATACACTCTGGCCTTGATCGATATCAGTTATCACATTTCGCGGTACTAATGTGTTGCGAGTAAGCACGAAGCAAATGTACCTGAGATTATACTTGCCCTTCATGCTGTCTTTGGTTCATCCTACTGGTCACAACTGAACTAATTTGTTACTAGGTTCGCAACACCTAATACATACCTGCATATATTTTAGTTATCCATAACAAACGTATTTAACTCACTGACATGTTTATTGATTCATCTGGACCTTAATTATGCACAAAATTGGAGATGCGCGCAACATTCGGATTCGACTCAAGGCGTCTGGAAACCACTTGTCATTGATGAATGTTCAATGCATTATCAAAAAATTTTAAATTACGTTATAGTTGTGTTCCAAATTAGATAACGGACGATGAACGTATTTTTGCGGTCTTCCATCTATCTGAAGCACTGCAAAATTTCTGACAACCGATGAGTCTCTAACGATTTATATCATGCAAATTGGAAAAGTCATTAACGTCTGAATTGAATAAATTAGTTTTTCATCATCCTCGATCTAGTTTTCCGGCTAATTAGAAAAAAATAAAATTGACAACGATTTCTGCATCGTCGCTATTTATTCAAAATATGATCTTTAAAAATTTGATCATGCCACAAAAGCGCCGCCTTTTTTTTCTTCTTCTAGACCAAGAAAATTCCTGCACTGCCTTGGATTTTTTGCCGAATAACCAGCGATCCTCGGAGGTAACAATGAGTTTGAAAAATCGGCCTTATTTTCTGATTTTATCTTTTCGAAATTAAAGTCCAAACTACAAAGCAATATCTTACTTAAGAGTGCATCTATGTTTTTTATTACTTCAGAAAATATAAAATGACAGCTTTCCAAAAACTATACATCTTGACTCGCGGGAATGTTACCACGAATGTCGTTTTAGGCCGACTGATGAATCAACGAATTACCTGCCTCGAGTCAAACCAGTTTGTTTTGTGATAAGTGCTGATGGTGTAATACGTGTTCAATCTTGTCAAACTAAAGAGCTAATCACTAGAAATCTAGCAGATCTACCATAATTGAAACAAATATGCGACTCTGCATTGGATGTCCTCTATCACACAAAGACAGGCGTTTGCAATTGTTGCCCTCGTTGATCACATATTGATTCTATGATTTTACAATTTACCGTTCTCGTCGTCATAAAGAGTCCTATGCGAACGAAACTCTGCGAACTCGTTTGACAATTGAGGAAAATTAAACAATTGATTTTTCATTATTTCAAATAGTATTTTATTTGGACAATGATTTGTAATAGATTATTAATAGAAAAGAACGAATCTCAATTTGGACTTCATGTATTTCGATCTCGACTTTTTTCTAAGCCTTACTCATTCGCTTGGTTAAATTACGAGATTTGAGTGAGCAGTGTAGAGGATGTTGAATCCTCCGCCTTTTATAAAATGACCTTAAATGATAAATTTAAACCACCATAGCTGATTGTAACAATTTTATTTAAAAAGAATTTTTTCTTTTTATTTTCCAGAACATTCTTTGTTTTAAGACTTGATTTTTATAATTGTGCGCTATTTTCAGTTTTTGAGTATCGTGCTTCCGAGCTGGTTGTAGATTTTCGTTTGCTGCATTTTTAACATTTCTCTCCATAATAAACGATTACAACATTGCACAATAAACACCTTTCAACACTTGCCTTGTGTTCTGATATAATATAACACTGAGGAGGAGTCTTGGAACAGGTAATTTATTTATTATTGTGGGTCACGTACACATCAAAGCAGATTATTGCTGAAGATATAGCTTTCCAACTTTCACCTCCCAAACGGATAAAGTAAGTGTCAATTTAAGTATCATAATTCTTGATCATGAATGCCGATATTAAATTAGAAGATGTATTTCATTTAGGGCAGGACCTAATGGACTTAAATCTTATTGACACAGATAACAATGTAGGCAAAACAGACTCTACTGTAAATGTTAGGACTTCTAGCGAACTGGCATCTAGGGGGCTTACTAACACCAATAGGTTAGGGGCCTCAACAAAATTTGGCGACCGCGCCAGTCCAAGTATATTTAGTCTACCACAGTATAAGTCAGAGAAACATGCAAGTTGGGTAGGAGATGCCCAAATGATATTTGAGGCTTATTGTATTGTGAACCCTATGGAGAAATTTGTTGCAGCATGGATGGCATTGCCTGAGAATTTCCGAAATGCTTTGGAAAATTTCAGAGACAGAACTGTAAAGGAAAAGCCGTACAACGCATTTGAGTTATTAATGGCAGAAATTCAACAGAGATATCAGCCTGGAAGAACAGCGCAAATGTGCGAATTATTACGCTTAGAAAAAATGGGACGTCAGTTACCGTCCGAATTTTATGAACGCCTTTGCACGAAAGCTTCCAGGTTGAATATATCTAATGATGTAGTCAACTCCATTTTTACAGCTGAGTTACCAGTTAGGCTCAGAACAACAATGGAAGTGTTTGACACAATGAATATAGATTGGCCAACAAAACTCAGAGGGTTAGACGGCGTGTATAAACAGCAAGAACCACAAGTACATGCTGTAATGGCAGATTCTGTAACGATGCAGCCAGTCAGGGCAGATACCGAAAACCACCTGACCACACAAGAAAGTTTGCGTTTCTTATGTAGGGAAGTTGCTAGCTTGCGTAGTGATGTCGCACAACTTCAGAGTCAGGTCCAGTATATTAGACGCCGAAGGAGTCACTCGCGTCAACGCTTCGAAGGGCCACGCGGATGGGGTAAGGCACAGGGCGAATATGGACGCAATGCGAAGTGCCAAGATGATAATTATAATTACCCGCGATTAGGTGGACCCAAATGGAAAGGAAGCACAAAACCGGTTGAGAGAAATCCGTCACCGGGAAAAGGGAAAAACCCCCACTAGTAGGAGCCGTAGGGGGGGTTCCATTGCAAAGGCTCCCAGATATGCCTTTAAAAGGCATACTCAAAGCAAAAGAGGCGACTAGTATAAATAGCACCCAGATAAAAGGCAAGAGAGTCCGATTCTCACTAAGCGGGGATCTTGAAAACATTGCCGGAGTGTCCAGCAACAAGTTCATTATTAAGGATGAATTATCTGGATTAGAATTTCTCATAGACACGGGTGCGGAGGTAAGCATAGTTAGGTCAGACGTGGTGGAAGCAGATTGCCCCACATTTGATTATCAACTATGGGCCGCGAATGGTAGTCCAATTGAAGTAAAAGGGATGAAAGAAATGTCTGTAAAATTAGGCCAGAAATCTTCTTTCCTATGGAATTTTCTAGTAGCCGATGTCAAGGACCATATCATTGGCATGGATTTCTTGACACATTTCAAGCTGGCATTAGACCCCAAGGCTAGGACTATCACAGAAGGCGTAGGGACATCAATAAATAATGAGTCTAACGTGTCGGCAGTTAGAACAGTCCTCTTACCTCGTCCAACAGTCGCACATGACTTTGCTGATATAATCGAGAAGCACCTAGCAGTGTTTCAACCTTTTAGTGCCAAAAGAATAGGTTTGAAAATAGGAGTAGAACACCAGATAGAATTGGTAGCTCCGTTACCTTGTTCACCAAAGGCTCAACCATTGGCACAACACAAGCAACAAGTAGCTGTGTCAGAATTTCATCAATTGCGCGAAGAGGGGATTTGTAGAAGGTCAAATTCCAATTTTGCTTCCCCAATAGTGGTAGTTCCCAAACCTGAACCGGGTCAATGGAGGGTTTGTGGGAATTATCGTCTATTAAACTCAGTGACAAAGGGTGATTCTTATCCTCTCCCTAACCAGAGTACTTTGCTCCGAGATATAATGGGATATGAGGTTTATTCAACTTTAGATCTCCAGAAAGCGTACTATCAAGTACCAATGGAAGAAAGTTCGATACCACTCACCGCAGTCAGATTTCCAGGAGGGGGATCGCATGAATTTCTTCGAATGCCTTTTGGTTTGAAAAACGCCAGTCAGACATTCCAGCGTTTGGCTGAAGAAATCCTTCAGAATTGTCCATTTGCGAGAGTATATATTGATGACATAATAATTTTTAGTAGTTCACGAGACGAACATCGTACGCATTTGGAAACGGTTTTGACCAGGCTGGAACAATATGGATTGGTGGTCAAACCTAATAAGAGTAATATTGGTTGCTCTTCAGTTAAATACCTTGGTCATATACTTTCCAAAGACGGAATTAAGCCTTTGGAAGATAAGGTCCAAGCCATTAAGGACGTAACTGAACCCAGAACAGTACGCCAGTTGCGAAGGTTCTTGGGCATGATCAGCTATTATCGTCGATTCATTCCAGGTCTAGCCGGAATTCTTGGATCGTTAACAAGACATCTCACTCTTGAAAAGAGCACGATCAAGAAGTCTTGGCCTATCATCTTGAGTCAAGAAGACCGAGAAAATTTCCAAAAGGCCAAGGATATGTTAAGTGACGTAACCACATTAGCACCTGTAGATTGGGAAAAACCTTTCGAACTAATCACTGATGCATCAGATGTTGCATTAGGAGCAGTGCTACAGCAAAGAGATCGGGACGTAGTAAAACCGATTGGGTTTTATAGCCGTAAGCTTACTGATCGAGAAAAACGGTATGATACGTTTGGCAAAGAGCTTCTAGCCGTGTATGCCGCAGTGTTACACTTCGAGCATTACTTAGATGGTCACAAGTTTAAGTTATTGACCGATCATAAGCCATTGATCAGCATACTTGGTAAGACAGCTAGGCTTAATTACTCTCGTAGAGTAAATTCCCAAATAACACGGTTAGCAGAGTTTGATTTCACTGTGTCTCATATTGCTGGTAAAGAGAATGTGGTTGCAGATGCACTAAGCCGACCGAATGAAGCTGATGTCGATACGATATTTCAAGGTCCTTTGAAAAGTTTAGAAGAATCAATGCACGATTTCGTTAGTCAAATCGAAGAAGCGCAAGGACTGGATCCCTTTACATTGGTATTGTCCAAAAGACCAGGATATGTGCGTAAGCTCATAAATGGCAAGTGGTTGTTATGCGAAACATCTAGAAGTCAACCACGACCATATGTGCCATTGGAGTTACGGGCCAAGATTATCCAAGTATTGCATAACATGGGTCATCCATCCATTAAAGCCACCATACGATTAATCAACGACAGATACGTATGGCCACATATGTCTAAAGATATACGGGTATGGGTAAGAGCCTGTACCAAGTGTCAAACGTGTAAGGTGTGGAGACATACCAGGACCGATATAAAGAACATTGGAATACCAAATGGACGGTTCAGACACGTACACATAGACATTGTTGAGATGCCTGAAGTAAACGGAAACAAATACTTGCTGACTATGGTAGATAGATTTAGTCGTCAATTTGAAGTGGCGATTTTAAAAGACATGACAGCACAAGAAGTTTTGTTCGCGTTTCTACATAATTGGATATCGCGTTATGGTGTTCCGGAAAAGGTCACTAGTGATCGCGGTAGTCAATTTATGTCAGAGCTTTTCGTAAGATCTCTCAACGTCATGGGAATCACTATAATTCATACTAGCGCGTATAACCCACGAGCAAATGGGATGGTAGAAAGGTTACATCGTGAACTGAAAGCTGCATTAAGGTGTACTAGTGGAACAAGCTGGATACACGATCTTCCTATAGTACTACTCGCCATGCGCAACAGATATAGGGCACAATTAGGAACTTCCATTGCAGAATTAGTTTATGGAGAACCATTAAGGTTGCCTGGAGATCTTCTAATTGAAACTCCAAGTAGTCTTGATTGGGCTTCTAGTTATGTAGATTGGTTTGTAGGAGCACTTAGAGACAAGATGTGTCGTTTGGCCCCAACCAAAACTAGAAAACCTAAAACTAAATGCTATGTGTCCTCTGATTTAAAATCGGCATCGCATGTTTATATTACTAATGAGAATAGGAAAAACTGCCTAACACCATTTTACAAAGGACCATACAAGGTCAAGAGGATGACTGATAAGAATGTCATCATAGAAATAAATGGCATTGAGGATTGTGTTACGTTGGATCGCTGTATTCCCCAGTTTATCTGGATTGATGGTGTGACCGAATTAAAAGATGAGTTGAATAACCGTTCCATGGGCGAATCTGAGGTGTGCAATCCCATCTTGCAGACACATAATGAAATGCAGCAATTTGAAAAACCGTTGCCTAACTTATCAAAATCTTATTCTACTGAATCACAACATGAAAATTATTTGTCGACACCAGATGACATTGAAGAACCAGCGAATGTTATATCGGGCGAGATGACGACGTCAGAGGCGCCAGTATGCACAAAACGATCTGGAAGAATACTACGTCAGCCGAAGAACGATGATTACATCTACTATTAGTCGTTCCTCTCTTTTTTTTGAGAAGGTGGTGTGTGGTGTAGAGGATGTTGAATCCTCCGCCTTATATAAAATGACCTTGAATGATAAATTTAAACCACCATAGCTGATTGTAACAACTTTATTTAAAAAGAATTTTTTCTTTTTATTTTCCAGAACATTCTTTGTTTAAAGACTTGATTTTTATAATTGTGCGCTATTTTCGGTTTTTGAGTATCGTGCTTCCGAGCTGGTTGTAGATTTTCGTTTGCTGCATTTTTTAACATTTCTCTCCATAATAAACGATTACAACATTGCACAATATACACTTTTCAACACTTGCCTTGTGTTCTGATATAATAAAACACTGAGGAGGAGTCTTGGAACAGGTAATTTATTTATTATTGTGGGTCACGTACACATCAAAGCAGATTATTGCTCAAGATATAGCTTTCCAACTTTCACCTTCCAAACGGATAAAATAAGTGTCAATTTAAGTATCATAATTCTTGATCATGAATGCCGATATTAAATTAGAAGATGTATTTCATTTAGGGCAGGACCTAATGGACTTAAATCTTATTGACATAGATAACAATGTAGGCAAAACAGACTCTACTGTGAATGTTAGGACTTCTAGCGAACTGGCATCTATGGGGCTTACAAATACCAATAGGTTTGGGGCCTCAACACCAGTCAGCTAGCACGAATTGATTTCTTATGAATTTAATTGACCTAATCAATATTTTGAATCGATGTTTAACGACAAAGAACACATGAAAGAGTAACTTAAGACATCTAGTCTAAGGGAGAAGTAAGTGAAGGATAGGGAGCCCAGGTTTAGTTTTCAATTCAAGTGCTCTAGTATTGGCAAAATTTTCATTAATTCTACGAGTTAAAATTTTTCGTTATAGATACTCTTAATAGGGAGTTACAAGCCTCAACATGAATTAAAAAGGCAAAACAAAGATACGGAAACTAGTGGTGATGCTGTGACATTTTATGGCAATATTTTTGGGACATAAAGTTCACATATAGGAGCAAAAATTGAATTGGAAAAGGGTTATATTTTGCATAGACACGTGTTTTCCACATATTATCAAATTACTTAAAAGAGAAATAAAACACATGATTTAATTTCGTTTAAACAGAGAAAATACATAAGAAGATTAGTATAGAATTCAGCAATCATTGATTACGCGGATGGTGATAAAAATTCTTTTAATAAGGTTTGCGAGCATGAAATAAACACCAATCACATTGTATTTAACCAGTCTTCGAAAAACGGCAAAACTACCGTGTTTAAAACTAACATGATTATCGTCAGAGCACGATGGAGACTGATTAGCGAAGATCAACCGCAATGGATATAAAGGGAAGGCAACACTAGTTACACTCCACTCAAATCTTGTATTCTCGCATATCCTATAAATGACTGGAAATGCTAGCTGCATACTTTATGTGCGGTCTTGAACGTTATCATTTTACAGCTTTCAATACACGTATATAATTTAGTACAATTAAATAATCATTGCTTGATATAAACACCTGACCCATTATGTACACACATTTGTCATTATAAAACAAGCATTTTATAGTTTACAATGATTTTTTCCTTATTTGTAACTCATCACGAGCCCTGTCTGCAACAAATCCTATGTAGTTCGTGATGAGTTCCAAATAAGAACGTAACCGGTTTACTGGACTAATTGCCTTATCTGCGCTAAAAAAGGCTTCGTTTATACTGCAAAATGTATATACATAATGGGTCTGGTTTTCATACCAAGATAAAATCCTTGGAAGAAAGTAATTAATATCACTGCGCGTGCAACCAATGTTTGCTTAATTATAAAAACAATCTTTGATTGCACTGTGGTAAAAGCAATTCTTTACATAGTATCTGCCAACTAGAGCTAAACATCAATTCTACTTTTTTAACCAGTTGCACAGCATCGCAAAACTAACATCAGACAAATCTACGTGTTCAAATAGAACAAATAACTAACTATTAATTCTTATAATGCTAGAATATTCCCTTGGTATGGAGTTGCACATGCAGCTATATTGCTCAGATTTTATTTAAGAATCTAATTGTAGAAAGATACATGCATTATATAAGAAAATCTTTGCACACCGTAAAATATCTCAAATAAAATTATTTGCGTTGACTATAAAATGTTAATGTCCGGGACGGCATAGAAATTACGACGTTGAAATTTCCAGTCAAGTGAAATGTATGCAAGCTAGCTAGAGTGAGTCGCATAATTGGTTTTCCATAACTTGAGCCATTTCTCTGAACATTCTGACACGCAAACCGCATCATTTGCTTCATAGGAACATTGCTTAAATGTTACGGTACATCAAAAGAAAGCATTATAAAATATATATAATTATTTGTTTCTAGTAAACAAATTTATAGAAAGCTTTTAAATAATACTAGAATTATTATCATTTTTAAGAGCGTCAATACGTTTTTCATTCATTAAGTTAATTCATGTGTGCGAGCATTTACCTTGAAATAACCTAGCTCTTAGGAAACCCCGATTTTCGCGTATTTGGTGAAGACATTTTTATAGTTCTTTTGTTCAAAATAACTTCAGCGTGTGAAATATTTCCTTGTTGTAATAAGTGGGAGAATCCTTTCCAAACGGTATCCCCATATTTTCCCCGTTTCATCAGTTTAATCGCGTATTAAGAATTGGAACCGGATTCCGACTTAAAGCAGTTAATTTCGTTTAAACTTATCTGGTAGGTGAATAATACGATTTCGGTTTGAAGTCAATTTTTATTATGTGATCCGGTGTGTTAAGCAGTAGGTGGGCAACTGAAGACATGGCTTGCAACAATCAAATCGGACGTGGAACTCCTTGGTTTACGCAATGTTTATGGTCCGCGTCACTGGGAGCGTCATTGGCCCTATTTATGTTCCGAAATGGCTGCCAACCGCCCGGCATGGAGAGGTATATTCCGGGATATCAATGGAGCCGGCTTATCCTCCAAAAGGAGTCAGCCGCAGTAAAGAAAAGAAAGAAAGTTAAGCAGTAGAACATGCCATGGAGTAAGGCCTCTTATTGTTTTTGGTGTCAAATGTCAGCGAGCATGTTTCTTAAATGCCATAAATTCAAATAACTTTCTAATACGTACCTGAAAAAATTATTTTGTCAACGTAAGATTAACTTCGACAGAAATGTGAGACAAATTTAAATAAAAAAGACTGAAGTTTTTGTTGGTGCGCGCCTGAATTTATGTATAAAAATGCTATAATTTATTTACAAATTTACATTCGCAAACATGTTAAGCTCAATCAGAATGCCAGAAATATCATTCCTCCATGCTTTGATTTATTGTCTTACTTTGAAATTGATGTAACCGAAAAAAAGTAGAGGTGTGATTTACTGGGCCGTTTTACTTGCACTAAAAAGACGAAAAATTTGAGATTAGATCGAATTGAGACAGCGAGATTTTGTGCATCCCAAAGAAACCCAAATCTGGTTTTCGTCCCAAGCCATGTACTTCACTTGTCAATGCACCAACACACGTCTTCGAAAATGTTACTTTAACCTAATTACAATTTATGGAACTTGTAAGATTTGTTAAAATTGAATAAAATTGTATAAAATTTTAACGATAAATACATCTAAATGTGTGAGATTTAGTTTGCGTTTATATTGACGATCTTACTTATATTGGAAAGAATTTATTTTGTATGGCCGGATGTCCGGTTAACTTTCTCAATTATTAGCGCAGGGTATGCAAAATTAATTCGTTTGTTTTGTTGCGATATTAAATTATTTTTTTAATTTCGAACCATGTATGCAAATTTTTTATCTCGGAGTAGGCTATACTTTCAATCCGAACGTGATCGATATATTTCTGTTCATTATGATACAAAACAAACAGTTAATGGTTGAGGTTAATAGTGAAAATTGAGGTGTTGATGATATTTATTTTCTATATGTGCCTTGTATATGCCGACATACGGTCATTTCTAATCAAAATGTGGCAAACGGTATTCGTCTTTAAATTGAAAACGTTTGGATTTAGACTGACATTAATTGATGTCTAGCAGAAATTTAATACTGCGTTTAGATTAGGCAGATCTGCCCCTCTCAAATAAACATGGACAGCGCACAAATATTAATATATCCAGTTTTTCCCTTTGTGAAGTGAATAGTCTGAATTTTCGTATTGCGTAATCTTTTGCAAGATTTCTTGCCAACTGAGTTAAATGCTATGCGGAATGTTTCCATCACTATTTGTTACGAACAAGGATGTTTTTAAATGATGTAATGCAATTCATTGTAGATGCTAGTATTTATCGGATATGAAACCTGTGTATAAACATATGTCGCAAAGGGGGGAAGAGGTTACTATACTTTTAGATATTGGATGACTTCTGTATTGAGTTGCACATATTTTTAAGTGGATTTCATTTTCATTAAATCCACCATCAACATTCACATGCCTAGCACGAAATAAATAATTACATCCAGAAATAACTATAACCAGAAATGTTCACGCGGACAAGCTTTTTTAGGTAGATGCAGCAGGAATTTGAATGAACGCTACCAGAGCAAATATCCACTCGTTGTGTGAAGGGTTTGATAGATATTGCAAGAACAGCTATAATTGTAATATGTCGTGTATTTCAAGTAATGCGACAGACCACCAAACAATTTGAATAATATCAAAGTACGTGTTTTTTATTTCACTATTTGAATGCTATTGCTGAACATGGACTTTGTCCAAAAACAAAAGTAATCCATTTGGGCTGTTCCAATACCACTGAGATTTTCTAGTTCAGTGCAAAGTGAAATTTATCTTCTTTTCTCTATAAGGAACATGGTAGATTATTGTTTTGTTTACAAATTTATTAATGGGCTCATATTGATGTTCATGGTTTACTTTTTCATTGAAGAAGATGATAGTATTAGGAGAAAGCGATTATGCGCCACGTCTAATGTGTTTTAATGCATGATATTTACATAACATACAACAGAAAGATTAGAATTAAATGTATGTAAACTAAGAGTTATAAAGCACATATAATAATGAGAATTTGCCGCGGGCATTCTGTTTTCAGTTCCCAATAAGAATAAAAATGGTTTTCTGGATGAATTAATATTTATGCATTATATCCTCATCATGCTATCATGCAAACTGTTACCTGTCGTCATGTCATCCTCATTGGAATAGTGCTGTCGTTCTAAACGGTTTAATTTAAAAGTAACATCCTTGGAAATGAACGTGCCCACGGTAAAGGAGATTGACTAAATGCACGGATCGGCAATCTGATGATGGATCAGTTTGTGATTGTTCAACGGGCATCGAGGATTATACATCCAGAATATTTTAAAAAGAAAAAAACCGATCAATGCACCCAAAACGGCAAAATTGGAAAATATTTTCTCCACTAAAAACCTGCTAAGGACTTATTTGACGAGTCAAACTTCTGCAATCGAATTGTCGGCTTTTGATAATGTAAACAATTTTTAATTTACACAGAGTGTTTTTATTTGTAAATTCCCAACGGGCTATAATTGAATTTAAGAGCATTTTAGACACAACATTCAAAACAAAATTGGCAGCACTTATGGCATCTTCAACATCCTAATTACCAACAATCCGAAATCGATCAAAATGGATTCTTGAGTACCTACAAAAGCAAGATATGTTATCAAATGGCACTTTACGAAAGCCGCGATTCATGATAAGCTGAATAGAGGCTTTATAGGTGATCTACTGTTCCAAAATGTAATTTCGCTTAAAGGTAAGCGTTTAGAGAGATAAGTAATTTCGCAATTAGATCTGCATGAGAAACATTAAAGGATGATTGCATGCAATTATAAAACAGGTGTTGCCTACTTCGTAAAAGAAAATAGCTCAAATAGTACAAGAAAGAGAAAAATATAATCTAATGTACATAAGTGCCTCCTAATTAATTGCGACTCCTCAGAAGGAAACGGAACTAAGTCCAATAACCACTATATATTTTTATTCAAGTAATGTCGAACAATTTGACTGACCAATAACCTAAAAGAATTTCTGTAAAAGCAGTAATAGAGTTAACTTCATATAATATATATACCAAAAAAATGGATTTTACGATATTCTAACGTTTACTAAAATTGAGAATAGCAATTATTTCTGAATCCTTGTTACTCCATCACATCCATGTACTCTGGACTAGAGCGATAAAATTTAACACGTTTATCGGTAATCATGACACCAATCAATTAAGTATATAATATTTATATAATTTTGTTGCAAAGAGATAATGTATATGCAATTTACATATATATAATTCCCAGTATTGCCATTTCTGTCTATTCACAGTGTATATTAGGAAACGCATTGTTCTTTTATGAATAGCTCATTTTCAACAAATATTTACAATCGGGACAAATAAGAACACTTTTTCCACCACAACTCAACTCGATGGTAATATTGGTACTTTCTATGATAAATTTTGAAATTCAAATTAATTTTGCATTAAAAAATACTTAATGCTCTTTGCTTTACAATATTAAAAAAGAACCACATATCTTATTTGCTTTGGGCTATTGCGAAAAGAAAATTAACTTAATAGAATTACCCAGTCAAAATATATAAAAAATCAATTAAAATTTATTCGATATTAGGGCGTTAAACATAATAAATTTTGTTTGCTCGATATTGTCCGATTTTCCACAATCAGCAATTACGCTTGCCTGAAATGAACAACTAACCAAGCAAAGCTTAATAGAAATTGAGCAGGAATTATATTGATTATTTGATTACAAAACTCAAATTAATTTATAAATGCAATTTTCTAAACAGGTTTTAATGAAATGGGACAAAGGTGATAAAAATATCATCAATTAAATCCATTGTAGATGAAATACAAATAAAGGAAAACTTCATCATGGTTGCGCTTTTGATATGAACACCTGTTAGTATAAGCCAATCATCATGTAGTGTAGAAACGGCATTTAATCCAGTAAACGAATTTCGCTCTTATTGGGAACTCAATTTCGCACTGACAGTGTCCGAACATGGGCAATTCTGATTCGGAGTCTGATATTCTAACCACTAAGGCACTCTGCTACACATTACGAAAAATTTTCAGTTATATAATAATTAATGTTTCTTGGTTATCCGTTCCTTTATCTGGAGTCGACGTGGCATCCTATAGACCGAAAGTTTCAACTACCCGCCCCCCAATCTGTCATTATGGAGTAGATGCCACACTATATGTGGAAGTGGTATTGATTTGAACATTTATATAATTAAATGAATAATGGTTGCGCGTACGAAGATAACAATGACTTTAATCACTATTGTGATATTGATATAAACTCGTACAAATTATGTATGTACATCTGTCAGTATAAACGAAGCATTGTTTGATGTAAAAAGGCATTTCGTCCAGTAGACTGGTTTAGTCCTTATTGGAATTTCATCCCGTACAGTCAAAAATATTCCGCGGACAGAGTATGAACCTGGGCACAAATATATATGTATATTGGCTCAGCTGTTTATATCAAGATAGCAACTTCGATTAAAGTAACTGTTACCACCGCCCGCGCAACCAATGATCATTTAAGTAAACCACTATTCAGAGCAGAGAGAAAATTTAAAGAGATTTAAAAATTAGAAATTACACTCTGGTACAAACATCTAAATGCGTTACAATAACCATATAATAATAAATTTCAAAAAATCATTCCTACCCGAATTAGATGAGCATGTAATTATTTTAAAATGTACATTATCAAAGTGATTAATGACAACCTCTTCACATAATAAAATTTCACGTTAAACTAATTCATTAACGAAAGAAATTTAATGGTGAAATTTATCGGTACGAACAAAATATATACTCATCTAACTATAAATGAAATAAATTATCAACGTCATTGCTTTGAAGTGTCAGTAATTTTAATCGACAATACGTGTTAAACCTACACATAAAAGAATTGGGCAACAAGAGAAACAAAGTCGGTCATCTATCGATGTAAACCTTCAAAATTTTCTTGTTTTAGCTGATCTAAAGTCAAGATCATAAAGCAAAAATGCTCGGATTATCGAATCGAAAATAATCAATGTAAACGGACAATTTACATTGCAGTTCCAGTTGGAGTAATGCTTTGCTGGAATCTGAATTTTAAAAAAAGTTACTTTTGGTTACAGAATATCCGTGTTTTTTATTGTTATTTGCTATTTTTTAACCAATTCGGAATTTTTTTATGCTAGCCTTGTGACAAGTGGCACAATACATGATTTAAATATAGAACTTAATCACAAGTAAAATTTGATGCTGTCTATGGTTTATGCTTCCGCTAATATTTAAACTAATGCCAGGATGAATATATAACAATTAGAGACTGTTTGTCGCGGAGATTTATGCAATTGTGTATTACGTGTTGCGCACCTAGTAACAAATTAGTTATAATATGACCAGTATGATAAACCAAAGACAGGATATACGGAGATTATAATTTGGTGCAAATTCGTTACGGGCTTACTGGCGTCTCATCCGTAGGTGTCGGTATAACGCTCTTTATCCACTGTATACGTGGGTGAGGAACGTGGGGAAATTTTCTTAAAATCTCATTTGTGACTAGCTATATCAAAACGCACGATACAAGCCTATTCATGCTACATCGACAATACATACAACTCCTGATTGCTTCTTCGTAGATATCACCAAACCGTACACATTTTAGACCAATTTAATTTGGAAAGATTTGGAAATAAGTAATAAATAACAAATATGTGTAAAATACAATACTGAAGTGCGCTATTTATAACTTTCACCTAACATTCCTTTTAGTTATTTTAATTCATGTTGTTTATGTTAAATTTATTCTACTAGAGAACACACTTAAAATGTTGTTTGTATATATATATTTACAACCTCTATGCAAACAATTAAATACAAAAATTTTCCTCGTCATTTTCCTTCTCATTTCCACTTCAGACTTCATTTTGAAGGGCTTTTTGAAAACGTCCAGTTCAGTGACGTTTTCCATAAATACAATTTTGTGTTGCCACTTTCATACAAGTATACATTTTTCTCTACATTGAATTATGTGCTCCTACCGATTATTGATTTCTCCATGTATTTACTTAGCAGTACTTTAGTAATTATGTTTAATTTGTTATTTTTATTATTTTTCAAATTTATTGTTTCATTATACGTGTTTTGTAAAACTCTAATATTATTTAATTTAAATTGAGAAATTCTATTACCAATGTGGTTTCTTTACGCTTAAAGCTTTGGGAGAAATTAATTTTCCAAACACCGGCTATAAGGGCTAGAGCAAGTCAAATTCCATTTGATTATATTTTTATTTAAAAGAAAATATTTCTATCTTATAAAATTGTTTGCTTGAAATTTAACGCTTCAATAAGTTTGGTTTGCGACAAAAGTCTAAGTTGGTTCTGATGGCATTCAAAAATAAAGCAAATTTAAATTTTCACCCACATTTAGAATTTTAAAAATTTAAATGTTTTGATATAATTTTTGCAGTAGTACGCCTATAATTCAACGTTTTTTTCAACAAAATATGACTTTAACACAATATTTTGCGTAAAATTATATTAGAAATATGCAAAGACACTCCGAATACAGTCTCAAAAACATTATTCGCTCGTTTTCCGTGGAAAAGCACCTAAATCAAATGGAAATGAATAAAAGTCAAATTATATGTTTATTCGTGTGCAATTTAAAGCACAATATACTTAAAAATAAAACTTGATGTGAACCTGCTTAAAATGTGATATGAAATTCAGTAATACTTATGCATAACACACTCGGCGCAAAAGCATTCATCAATCTTCTTAAACAGTTCATTCACGGAGCTTATATAGCTAATAAAACGGTTCATTGTCTAGTGAATGTAGCTTAACTATTTACTTAAATATCGGATGCTTGTTCGACACCTTGTAATATTTCACAGACAGACACACGCTTAAATATATATATATATATATATATATATATATATATATATATAGACTCAGTAACTATGAGAAAATTCTGTGTTATTTGTGACATTTGTCGCACATGTAATATTAACATCAATAACATGAAAAATAACTTATCTGAAAAATATAGCATAATTTTCTGTATAAATAAGTTAACTCGAGAAACGGTTAATAAATCAAACTACAGAACACAACGATTTAAACAGACATGTTTAGTCGTACAGATCTGTAAATGTATTCGTAGACGTATATGTATTTGTGTGCATTTATTAGATTCATACTTTAATTGATTAAATATGAATTGTACTAATGCAAAACTTTTTAAAAATGTCTAAGATAATTACTTGTGTTATTTCATTATGCTTTATGTGCTCCTTTATCTGTGAGCATAAAACAAATTAAATATCCTAAAATGTGGCGAAGAAACGTTAGAAAGTCGTGGAACAGCTTCATAATATAATCTTCAATGCAATATATAATGGCTTGAATAAGAGAAAGGAGAAATTTATTTACTATCAAAGTTGAACTTTTAAAGAATCCAAATATATAAAGTTAATTAAAGTTTTTCAATTCTCAGACTAGACGTCGCAGCTTATTCCAATAGTTTATAATGGTGCAAAATGTCGTTTATTCTTTAGAGGACGTGATGTTCTCTGATGCAAGACTATCTAATCGTCTAAAAGCCAATACCTTTTCCATTAATAAATTTAAATTAATTTTATGCAATAAGAAACCTCAAGATCGCAACGAAACTTCTTTCAGAGTTTGTCATAATATATCCATTAACATTATCGAAGGACATTTTATGCCACAGATATAACTTTATCTCCACTCTTCTGCAGTTATTACATTAATTAAAAGATTTTGCTTTGTTTTACAGCTTATAAAGTAAAATTTTTCAAATGCTGGAAATTGCAAAATAAAAAGCAATTTTGAAAAAAACAAAGCTTAATCTGGAATTATCACTGAACTCTCATATTAAAAGGATTATCTTGCGTGATCTATATGAAATGTGGAACAAAAAAAAGGTTCAATTGAATAGAACAAAAAAACTGGAAGTATTAAGGTATACACATATATATATATATATATATATATATATATATATATATATATATATATATACTGTAAAGATTTGTACGAGTCCCAGGAGTATGGCCAGAGTAAAAACTGATGGAAGCGTCGGCAAAAATCTGTTAAATCTGTTATTACAACATTTTAAATGGTTAGTATAAATGTGCAAGTCTTCAGCGTGACAGGACCTGGGAAAACCCATCATTAAACAATAATAAATCAAGATATTTTCCACCTTCAAGCGTCATTGAGAGACTCACAATATATATATATATATATATATATATATATATATATATATATATATATATATATATATATATATATATATATATATATTATAAATTCATTCAAATGTGCGAAGACAAGAATAAGTAGTTAGTTGATTGAACATTGCCACATGTTAACTGATAAATATCATTTGCAATCGACATTAATTAATGTTTTATTTTTTAAGTAATCTTAAATTCAAAGTCACTACCTTATATAAAATGCATAGTTCATCCGCATTCATTGAAGTAAAACTGATTTTTTGTGATTATTAAAAATATGAAGGAATAATTGTGACTAAGATCAGTTTTCAAGAATAGAAAAAAACTCTTAACCAAAGGACATAATTAAACTTTAAAAATGGTATGCGCTTAGCAATGTTTTCTTCAAAAACTCACGGTAAATCTTCGATATCTTTGGTTATATTCAACAATACATTGCTATTCTAATTATCCACGAATTTTTCTATTAAAAGTAAAATGTACACCTTTCCTGAAGAACAACATCAGTTGACATAGACTATGAATTGAGTATAAGGATAGGAATATTGTTTGATGTACTTTAAGAGCTACAATTTCAATTGTGTTCCCATTCGGAAAATTTGTAAAGACGTTAATATTAAAAAACGCCTTTATCAATTTGTATACGTGACGGAGTTGTTTAGAAATCCTCTAATAGAGGAAACAGTAGAAATTATATATTAGAATTTAGATCAAAGCTTATTTCCATCCTTGATTTCATATCAAACTCCATACAAAGTTAATTTCTTATAGACAAATAACTTTGCACTTCGATAATAATGAAATTATTAATAAACTGGCAGATGATATAAAAATGAGTAGTCCCTTATTGTTTGTGCTACAGGAGATATCCTATTTTTATTTTGAGAATAAAAAAGTAAAATTTATTTATATACGCGTTATTTTAAGAAAATTTCTTTGCTCTTAAATTGGATCTCAGTCACAAATACTGTTATAAATTTTCAATAAAGTTTAATAAGAAATTCGTTATAAGCTAGATCATTAGGACTATAGTGTTTTTTTTAAACTTTGATGTGTTTGTAAAGAAAGATGCCCAGGGTGAATTTAAAAAGAACAGCGTATCATTATTTTATCACATTTAACGACAACACTTGTAGAATATTTTGTCTTAAAATGAAAAATATTCCTAGAATAAATTCTATAGAGCACTTTCACTTCAACATATGAACTGATTTACAGTTGAAATTGTACAAAATTATTAATTTTGTTTAAATATGAAAAAAGCGCATTTAAAAACAACATGAAAAATACATAATAGAACAGAAATTCAAATGGGAAAAAATCTAAACTCAGTCTCGCGTTGTAATTGAAAAGCCCCATGGGAATGCCAGTGCACAATATTTTTTTTATTCCGCAATTCTGGACAACGCCCATTTATTGCGATAGCCTATAAATAGGGAAACGTATTCACACACCTAGCCTAAATTATAATTGAACGATGCTTTGTAGGTATATCGCATTTTCCATAGGACAAAATAAGTGCAGCCGTTTCTCATCAACTATCAAACGGAATTCATAATGCAATTTATTACATCATTAGGTTTTTATTTTTTTTTAAATTGCATAGCTAACAGTTAATGATATATGCATTGCGTTGAATATTCAACTTCATTTGTAAACAAGCAGGCGAACAAATACACTGTCCAGTCAGACGGTCTTTACTAAGCATTCGTACAATTCATAGGGCAGTAAATGTGGAAATGCAATCATTCCAATGTGTGTTTTCTCCTATGGAAGAATGATCTACACGGCAATATCAATCAAAGTAATAGGGCCACAAATACAAAATTGAAAAATCGCTAACGAAACACACATGCAGTGAAATTTCAACCGTGTAACATGAGCTCAAGATAAAACAAAAAAAAATAACGACACGAATAACAGTATCAAAACCGTTTCACAACTTACAGCACGTGGTAAACTGTCATCGAAAATACCAATCAGAACCAGTGATAACCCAAAGCTGTTATCATCTAGACGCCGTAGTTTTGAGAGTCATAGATCTTTAATATATTATAGCCAGCAAATTCCACCAAGCTTATTGCGACACAGTGACAAACATTTTTCTACAGAGAGTAAAAGCTTCAATCCAATTCTAATTGTTTATAGGGTAATTATGTCAATAGAATTTATGGGTTATATAGATGGCATTTTTGGAATTGCATGTGTCGGTATCAAAACCACGTAACTTCTGAGATGTCTACTACCTATCAACAACGTTAATAAATATCTTCAATCACCCGATTAACGTAAATCATAATTTTGAATGTAGACAGCTAGGATGCTCGTATACGTGCTGACGGGAATATAGCCTCAACACGTTTTGGTAAAAAATGTCATCAGAAATCAACGTGTGCCATAATTTAAGAAAAGTACTTATTGCGGAACAGAATGTTGACATAATGATTAACCTGTTGTTTTTCAAATGTCAGGTCTTTTAAAATGCTGGATGTCTACTTTCGTTGAATTTGAATGGAATCGTTTATATGACGGACATCGAAATTAACTTTTACTTCACTTATCGCAATGAGTATTCAGATAACGAGGAGAATTTGATTTCTGGTTCTTAATATACAATCGACTTTAAGACTGATGCAACGAAAAAAACTGAGAGGATTCCTCCGACAGAGTTGTATTACTTGTTGCAAGATGGACAGATTACACATGCTGAACACAAAAGGTGAAGCCATTCGGAAAACAGACATCAATTGCAATAGTGAACTAGGTATCGCGTACCAGGTAATAAACGAGTTCAGACATACATACAAAGATAAACCAAATTCAACTTCAACGAAAGATATACTCTCATGCAAGTATGTATTAGTTCTTCGCAACGAACAGTATTTAACTGTGATATACTCTAATGTTCACGTCAATTAAGTCCTTGCTCGCCACTCATTAATACATGCTTGCACTACGTACAATAGCCACTATATCTTTTGTCAATAAATTTCGAACAATTTTACGATACTACCTTCAATAACAATGCGTATTTGTTGGAGTACCACTATTACATAATTTATAAAAATTATAATTTTTGGTGAAATAGAGCCAATCTCAATAACGATTTTGTCTTTGCTGGATAAAAGCTTGATATTTTGAAAGCCATTGTGTTGATACCATACACAGATTACGTTTTTTGAAATATATTTGGTGGGCACATTTGACAGGCTCGGTATTTATTATAAATAGTGAGTTAGGTGTGAAATTGCATTGTCGAAGTCTATATACGAACTTAATATTTTGATTAAATAAACAAGCGTATAGGCGAATTTACTGTCTCCCTGACCCATAATTCTCGACCAAATATATATGTGTACAAGGCGTAGAGCTGCCTCCAACTTATGTTTTGGCAGTTATCACGAAATGTATATCTACATAAGATGCTAACTTTAGTTAATGATGAGTTTTGCATACCATCCTGGTCTAATTTGAAGTCATTTGTTAA